>DWMZ01001471.1:0-16365 GCA_018249855.1 Eueides tales michaeli
TTTGGAAACCCGACGTTTCGAACACTTTACAGTAGTCCGTGGTCACGGGTAGAAATGGTCATACGCGATTAATCCGGTTAAAATTGTTTCATTTGAAACTGTTATTTATATTTATTATAAATGTTATATTTCATTTATCATTATAAAAACATACAAATGCCAATACATAAATATAAATATCATAGAATTTATATATTTAATAATAAATGTCTATATTTTATAAATGAAAGAGGTCAATTCAACCGGAATGGAGTTCTAGTGTATCAATTTACCCCCTGGTCAAAGGCATATTAATATATACTCGAATGTATATCGCGTAATATGCGTTTTTGACTGAGTGATACAGTCTTAAATAAATTCTACTCCATAATTCGAGGCCATCATGATATAGTGTCTGATTTTAATCGTAGTGAATTTAATCCTTATGAGTAGAAAATATATACATTTTTAAAATTATTTTAATTTTCCCACTGTCCTTTTCCAAAATCCGCCAGGAAACATGCAATGTGTAGAAAATTGGAAAAAAGGTGAATAATATAGTGACTTAACTCTAGGTTCCCTCGCCTACTACTTACTATGCAAAAAAAACAACCATCAAGGATAAAACCTGCTTTATAGTTTAAATATAAAAGCTTTTCGCTCTTACCATAATTTAGTTTTGCATTTCCTCAAACATTTAGTTCTGCTCTTTGGAACTGCAGTGGGAGAACGTTTAATCAACGTTTGAAATGTTACTGAAATAATTTAAATATAAATTAATCATACAACCCATTTATTTATGTAAGCGATTTGTTAAATATCCATTATATAATATGTTTGTACTTGATCGATTTGGATGTAGATTCCATGTTGTTATAGAAAATTGAATGTTGGTACAGTTCATACGATTTATTTTCTCTCCAGACTTCACTTGTGTTGTAATATTTTGAAAAAATAATAAACTTCAATTTTTTTTTCAAAATTGCATGAAGGAGAAATTCCATGTAAATAAAGTAGAAAATTCTAAAAACTTCATAAGGCAAAAATTTAATTTAAGAAAAAAAAAATTTTACATCTCAAAAACATTTTGGAAATCTTATGTATTTAAGGAAAACATCTCATACATTTCAATAAATATACCTATTTGGTTTTTCTGCATAGTACAATTAGTATGGCAATTTTTTACAGTAAATATAAAATATTTTCTTTTAATTTATATGTAATATAGTTAGGATTCTTAGCTTAAATATGTCTATTATTTTAATTGGTCTAGAAATTTTATGAAAATTCTTTGTAAAAATAAATTATTCTGAATCAAAACTCTTAAGCCATGAAGGTCTCATGGCTTTAATGTAAAGTTTATGTCGATGCCATATAGAAAATAGTATATAAAATGTATTTTGAGAAAAGCTGGTAACCTTAAAAATGGTTTGGCAAGACAGCAAACCGATCAGTTCCGCCATTCCATATGCAATGCCTCAAATTCGGGGAAAAAATGAAAAACGGAGTCCTTTCCTGACGAAAACTCCGAAAAGCAATTATTTTTTTTAGTATACCCTAAATGAGAATTCAGTTCTTAAACAACGTCATATAGTTAGTACTATATAATCCTCTTCATATATAGTTGGCTAGTCTAAATCAATCAGCAAGATTGGCAGTCGCGTGTACGAAATCCCTTTGGTCGATCTTTATATGCTATTTATGGTTCACCGTAAGCTCAACTACAGGTTACGGGAATGCTTATTAGTTATTATGCCGGAACTTTCTTACTTATTAATATTATATAGAGCTTAAATTATATAAAGACAATATAGATTTTAGGAATCTCGCATATAGGAAGCAGAGGGAACCTGGGAACCTAGTAAGACCCTCCCTCCCCATTAAGATACTTCTCCTTACCAAAGCGAGGAATTAAACAATTATATATTTAATTTGGAGTGAGAATCAACCCGTCTCAGTCTGTGTGTTGCATATACATTTGCGTGTTTGTATTTCTACGTCACGACTGGCCTCAAGTAACCTTAATTTCATATACACAACCAAATTCACATACCTACGATGCATTTTCACCACAATTTTAATATTGTACAAAATTTCATTGTAAAACTATTAGCTTTCTCATTATTTTCATAATAGCTAACATAGACGTTTCAACGAGCCCAGTTTGTGCCATACCAATTTTGAAATCTAAAGCCGCAATCCTATTGTACCATACGACAAATCGTTATGAGTAAATATATTAATTTTATGAAAAAAGGAGACCATTTTAGCGAAACGGGAAATAAGCGACAGTCTCCATTACTAATTGGGTAATTCTATTATAAAAAATTAAAAGTGACCTTTGTACTAATAATTTAAATGCTGCTTTTAAATTTATCATTAACATAATCATATTTTGATTTATTTCATTCATTTGTAGATATGTAATACTTAATCATTAATATTTACGAACTTTGTTTGATATACTAGACATGTTTTCGGTCGATATAGTCGATATATATTGAGTTACTTAATTTAATATTGGAGTTGGGGGTGCACATACAATTCGACGTTAATTTACACATATTTCAATATCGATCAAAAGCCTGTTCATCTTTACTGCTGGACATGAGCCCATATGGACCCCAGTCCTCCGCCTTCCACACCCAGTCGAAGTAACCTTCATGTCGTCATTTTTATTCATATTTGTGTACGCGTAAAAATATTCGTGTACATATTTATGTACGCGTAAAGATATAACTCGATGGAGCAACCATAATGAAAAACCAAAACTGGATTATTATATTTTGTTTTATACCTTTATGCAGTAAGAAAGAATGCAGTTATCATTAAAACACTCTGTTCTATAAAATTCGCATAATTCTGGAGAAAGTCCGTACGTATAGGATAAGGGAACTTAACGCCACGCTTTATTTTATTACCATAACAAGGAAATGAAAATAACACAGTACCCTTAGTGTTAATCGATCTTACAATCTTCGCGTTCATAATCAAGGGGCACTATATACGAAAAATACCTGTAGATGTTTTTTTTACGCTGTATCCCGCATCTGGAAGGGTAAACAGAGAGAACTTGGAAATCTTGTGTTAAAACGTTCCGTTTTACTTCCGTTCTCCACTTTCCTCTGAATTTGAGGCATTGCGTGTTGAGTGGCGTAACATAACGCGGCGCTTTGCCTTGTTACCAAAGTGATAAATATTAAAATTTCATTTCTTCGAGTAGGGATCGAACCCACAACCTGTCGTTTACATTCAAACGCTTATACCACCATAATAATAGTAATATTTTTTTTATTATGAAACCAGTCGTATAGTGTAAAAGTCCTACAGAGTTGGCATTGTAGGATTCTATCTGTTAACGGATAGCCCGCATGCAGTCCCGCATGTACTCACTTACAAACTACAATACGCTACAGTGTTACCTGTTCTGGACTAAAGTTAGATTTTAATTCTACCGTTAATTAACTTTCGTTTAGAATGTAATTTTATTTTAATAAATGTCATTGTTATTTTTTTTTATATATATTTAAATGTAAAAACTGAGATAGTGATTTTTAAGTAATTCAAATTTAATATATTTTAAAAATGGTACATGTCTGAATAGTGATAATATTTTTATTTGTTTCACGCTGTATCCTGTAAATATAGGACGATTGTCTAATCTTTTGCCTCTTTCCGCTTAGTTTTTGAGACATTATGGGTCTGTTGTGAGAATGGTGAAACTCAACGCCGCATTTTGCCCTGAGCGAAATAAAAAAACCAATATCCTTTTTATGTAAATGACGAGTTACTGGATAGTAAGTTCCTACGAAACCGCACAGAAGTTGAGTGTTACGTATCCAGATGGCGAGAACATTTTTATCTCATTATATCGATACTATTGAACATACTCGTAGATATAAGATTCAAACACATCCTCACTATCAAAAGCGTTATATTTAACTGGATTTTTTTTCTTTTTTACTTCACGCTGTACGCCTTATATGGCAGGATAGGCAGAGAGTACCTAGAGTCCTAGTGTTAAAACACTCTGTTCATTTTCCTACTTTCAGTTGAATTTCAGGCATGGCGTGTTAAGTGGCAAAATTTCATGCCGCGCTTTGTTTTACCAGAGCGATGAAATGAAAATATTAATTATTTAATTTTCTCGAGTGGGGATCGAACCCACAACCTATCGCATTTATATTCAACGCATTAAGACTTCTGCATTAAGACTTGAACTCATAACAACTTCTACACAATTCAAGAAAAACAATTCAATAAGATCATAAACAAAGTTAACAAACTAAACATATTTGTATGGACGTCCAGAATAAGCTTATCAGTCTTCAATGGGATATAAATTTTGTTGGCCAGTCACATAAGTCCCTCAATCTTCATTGTTCACTTATAGAAAGGGGTCAAGTTGTATTTGACGTGATTCCGCTGTCATTCCCTCGATTTGGCGTCCCATTACTAGAATTATTTATTCGTTTCCCGCTCTCTGTTATGGTCAAAGATTATTTTTGTTTTTGTGTACAAAATAATTTATCTTTTCTTTTCTTTTTTATAACTTCACGCTGTATCACGCACATGTCAGCAGGGACAGAGAGAAGTTAGTGTTAAGACACTCCATTTTGTTCTCCACTTACCGCCGAGCATGTGGCATTGCTTGTTAAGTAGCGGAACTCAGATCAGCCTTGTTACCAGAGCGAAAAAATGAAAATATTAAATATTTCACTTCTTCAAGTGGGGATCAAACCCACAGTCCGTCGTTTACAATCACACGCTTGTGCCCCTACTTTTCAGTAAACGTAACAAAAATTTAACATGGAGAATTGAACTTGCGCCTTTTGAGCACCGTCTAGGCCCTTCGACCAATATGGCGTATAATTTAAAGCTACTTCCAAATTTATATATATATATATATATATATATATATATATATATATATATATATATATATATATATATATATATATATATATATATATATATATATATATATATATATAACGCACTGATTGTACTGTACTTATAATTCCAGGTATATTCTAATTTAACATTTAACTTTTTAGGTTGTGGGTTCGATGTCCACTCGAGTAAATGAAATGTTAAATATTTTCAATTTAAATATTCTATGTTTCATTTCTTCTCTGTGGTAATAAGGCAAAAACGCGGCGTTGAGTTCCGCCACTCAACACTCAAATAGGGCGGAAAGTGGAGAACGGTAGTGGAACGGAGTGTCTTACCACTAGGTTCCTAAGTTCCCTCTGCCTACCTTGCCATGTGCGGGATACAGCGTGAAGCTAAGTAAAAAAAAATAGTTAATCAGCTCCGGACTATTGCATATGGGTATGAAATTCAACGCCGTCTCTCATTAAAAACTAGCACCTACCTGTAGCTTTGCTTCCGTGGTCAACCGGAAGTAACTATGAAAAGTGTATGAAAAAAAATAAATCAATCAAATGTTCAAATTTCATAATAATCTTTGCTCCTTTACTCGTATAATGGCCTTTCACGTTCTCTGTCAAAGGAAGGAATTACATTTCGTAATATATAAAATAAACAAAACATGCTTTAATTGAAGTACTGACACGAGTTGTTACGTCAATGCGATTTATTTGTTATCTATGTAAAATTGAGGCTTATAGTGACGCAGTGGCACAAGCTTGCGACTGTAAACAAGACTGGTTGTAAGTTCGATCCTCACTTAAGAAAATTAAATTTTTAATATAATCATTTTCTTAATCTGGTAATGTGGCATTCATCCTCCACTCAATAAAGAATGAGTGAAATTCGGCGGAAAGATGGAACGGAGTATCTTAACTAGACTTCCAAGATTCTTCTGCCTGTCCTGCCATGTATGTGATACAGCTTGAAGCTGAAAAAAAAAGAAAAATAAATGAAATTAACCCTTTTCTCATGTTAAAGAATACGTGGGTAGGGCACAAACGTGCGACTGAAAATGTGGCAGGTTCGATTATTGTACAAGGATGCTAAATATTTTATTTCTTCGCTCTAGGAAGAAGGCAACGTTTAGTTCCGCAACTCAACTAGTAAGGCCTCCAGTAATCACCGGAAAATAGAAAATGGAACTGTTTTAATCGGAACGGAGTGTTAACACTAGGTTCCTAGGTTCCCTCTGCCTATAGGTTCCCTCTGCCTACTCCGTTAAGTACAATATCGTGCACGTGCGTGAACCTAAATAAATCTGTGATTATTTATAAAATCATGATAAATATTGCAGTTATTTCTGATTTTTTTAACGTTCAGATTTGCATATTAAATAATAAATGTCATATAAAATTTTATATACATATATTCTTACATAATGTACCGTATGTTACTCATTACAAGATATACTTTTTATCTTCCGTGTCTAATAAGCTTGAGAGTTCGTTGGTCGTTTCGAACTTCGTCGTTACATACATCGCGGAACTTGTCTTTATATAATGTTGCAGTAGAATATTAAAATTAATTATTATTCTAAACATCTATAAAGGAGTATAAATAAGTTTCCGCCGTTTTATTATAGAGGGCGTGGCACAGAGTTTCGGTTAGCTTTCGTAGATGATACCCGGCTTAAAAAAAGCTTGGACATTCAAGAACAACATAACCTATTAATATTATTGATTCTATATTGGTAAAATATAGTTTTTATAAGTTGAAAATGTTAAAATTTGAGCCAAGTAAGCGTCATTTGGGGGAAATATTTGTTTATTTCTTTAATTTAAAGAAGTCTGCTGCTGAGGCGGATAAATTACTCGTAGAAGCATATGGTGAGGGTGTTTTGAGTGAGAGAACGTGTTGAGATTGGTTACAAAAGTTTAAAAACGGTGATTTCGACGTAGAAGGCAAAAATCGCAGTGAAAGGCCTAAAATTTACGTGGATGCAAAATTGGAGGAATTATTGTAAGGAGATTCATCTCAAACACAAAAAGAACTTGCTTTAACATTAAAAGTCACTCAGCAAGCAGTCTCTCATCGTTAAAAATCATTAGGAATGATTCATAAACAAAGAACCTAGGTTCCGTGCGAATTAAGGCCAAGAGATATTGAACGCCGATTATGCTTCAGTGAAATGCTACTAGCTAGATACGAAAAAAAATATTTTTCTGCATGACAATGCTCGTCCACATGTTGTGGCTCCCGTGAAAAAGTACTTGAAAACACTTGATTGGGTAGTGTTACCCCACCTGCCGTATTAACCAGACATTGCACCATCCGATTATCACCTGTTCCGGTCCATGGCACAAGCTCTGACGGCGCAGCGGTTCACATCTTACGAGGATACCAAAAATTGGGTTAATTCGTAGATAGCTTCAAAAGACAAGGAGTTCTTCAGATGTGGAATTCGAGTGCTGCCTGAAAGATGGGAAAAAGTGGTCGCAAGTGATGGGCAATATTTTAAATAAATTTATATTACCGTTCTTCTATAATAAATATTTATTTTTTGTTAAAAAAAACCTATTTGTACTCCTAATATATTGTTAATAAGCAGAGCGTAGACTGTAAACGCGGTAGGTTCGATTCCCACAGGTAACAAAATATTCAATATTTTAATTTCATCTGTCTGGTTACAAGCCAAACTGCGGCGTTGAGTTCCGCCACCTAAAACCCAATATCTTAAATGGAATAGAGCTATAATGCTACGTTATCAAGTTCCAACTATCAATATGCGGGATTCAGTGTGATATTATAAAAAAAAACAATATTTAATTTCTCCGATGTGATTATTTAGATTATTAAGTTTCACAATCAAATATAAAATACACATAAAATAGGCAAAGCGCGAGAAACGTGTTAGGTTAAAATTAAAATCGATGTCTTTCAAATGTGTGTACTTAAGACGTTCAAGACATATTGAGACATAATTGTACTGTGAGTTCAACGGTTTATTTCACAAAGCAAAAAGGAAATATTTAATATTTTTATTTCTTCGCTATAGCAAGGCAAAGCGCCGCGTTAAGTTCCGGCACTCAATACTGTAGAAGATGTAGAATGGAACTATGGAAATGGAAGTGTCATAAAATTAGGTTCCCAAGTTCTCTCTGTTTACCCTGCCATGTGCGGGATACAGCGTAAAACAAAAAAAACAAGAAATAACTGGTACAAATTTATTATATATACAACATTTTTATTATAGTAAACAAGTCACGTTAAAACATTGACTTGAAAACATGAAGAGCTTTTTATTCTAGGAGCTTAATGAATGCAACTTAATTAGTTTTTATGTTGTACAATAAAAGCACAACAACTTTTCCTCTACAAGTTAGAAAGGGTTATTGGTGAATGAAAAAATACCTTTTGTTTTAGAACCAAAAGTATTAAAAATAAATTGTATGTTAAACTATTGGTAAATATTTAAATATAGAAAAATACAAGCAATCATATTGAAAATTGGAAAAGCGTGAGCGAGCAAGAATAGAACCAATTTGTATTGTTATTTATTTTTACTTAAAAATAGAAAATTATTTGTTTCATATTATGTAAAATATATTACTATAAAGGGTACTTAACGTTTTATGTAAAGGGTTTGGTAATTGTCACTACGTCGCACATGAATAATGAAGCGGCGTTAAGCTCAAATAACTGACAAAGACAAGTTGAAAATATTATAGAACTAACTGACACATTTTAAGTTCCCGAGGAAAAGTTTAACGTGATATAGTAAAGCTTTGAAGCCTTTGTTCATAACTGGACTAATCATCAAAAAGTAAATTTTAGTTCAAACCAGTAGTAGTTCCTGAGATTCAACCAAACAAACGCATAGGTGTGTGATATTTATTCCAGAGTTTTGGGTTATGTCACACTTGGGGGAAGGAAATACTTTATATTTTCATTTATTTGGTAAAAAAAAGCAAATCGTTGCGTTGAGTTCCGCCAGTCAATATGGAATTTTTCACAAATTTGGCCAAAACTTGAGAATTAAAAATATCCAAATGGAAGTGTGTGAAGTGTCTCAAAGTTAGTTCCAGGAGGTTCTACTTATATGTAGAAAACATCATGATCCAAAAAAGGTATATTTTTGTATTTAATCTCAATCGTTTCTTGTGAAAAATATATAATATCTTAAGTAAAATACACACTTATACAAAAAAATATTATATAATACCGTCTTACGTTTTTATCTCACTCGTCCTCTTGTACGTGGTATGGGATGTAAGTACCGTTCGGAATATTAATAACTTGTTATTGAAGAAACGTGATGAATTACAACCGATATTATATTTGTACAACTGAAATTTTCTATGTCATGATATTTTATATATACAGCTAGTGTGAATGTATTGGTTGTACTAATAAGGTATAAGGCAATATGTGATAAATAGAAAAAAAATATTAGATATTTCTTTTTTTTTTTGTATTTTTTTCAAATATATGTAGGGAATAATATTTTTCTATCTTTTTTTAAATATGCAGATTAAGGAACTTTGCGTTTTAAATTAATTTATAGCATAATTACAAACCAAAAATCACTGACAAATATATTACAGAGAAATGTCAACTATTAAATGCTTTATACAAACTCCAATAATGTACAAAAGTAAATAAATTCTTGATTAAGCATTTGTATTTATCTTTAAAAAATATAATCTTTAAATAACATAACAAAAATAAGCATAAAACTGATATACGACTGTAAACACAACAGGTGGGTTCGATCCCCACTCGGGGGAATGAAACATAAACAAAAAATACCTTAATTTTAAAATTAAATATTAAATGTTTCTATTTTTTCGCTCTAGCAACAAGACAAAGCACGGCGTTGAGTTCCGCCACAACACGCAATGCCTCAATTTCGGAAAAAACGTTAGGAACGGAACGGAGTATCTTACTGTACATAACATCTTTCCTGCCATGTGCGAGATACAGCGTGGAACTGAAAAAAAAATATAGACAAATAGACATTTCACAAAACGCACAATATTCACTCAATATCTGTAACACACAAACTTGCCTATGCGACTGGTGTAGCGCGTTATCAAAACACAGAGCCCCGAGGGCACTTCGGGTGCGTTGGGCCATGTACGGATACCCGCTAGATTATATCTGATTGTGTGAATGTGATGATAATATGTAGAATTATATGGAGATATGAACTTTAAAATGTTTGGAGGCCTGTCGTGGAGTAGGGGCACAAACGTGCTACTGTAAACGACATAGGTGGTAGGTTCGATATCCATTCGAAGTAATAAAATAGTTAATATTTTTATTTTGGTCTAGATTAAGTTCTGACACTCAGTATACAATGCCTCAAATTCGGTGGAAAAAGCAAAAAAAATGCTGAAAAGGTGGAAATGCATAACGGAGTATTTTAATAAGAGGTTCCCAAGTTCCCTCTGCCTACCCTGTTGTGTGTGGGATTCAATTTGAAGCTAACAATATGAAAGTTTCAAAAATTCTTTAATTATTTTCAAAGCCATCGTCGTGCAGCGCCACAAGCGTTGTGGATTCGATTTCCGCTCGGGGCTATTAATTATATCCATTTTCTCGCTCGCTATATCAACAAAAAGACAAATTGCGGCGTTTAACTCTGAATGTCTTAATTGAGTGGATATTGGGAGCTTCTGGGTGGTTCGCCCAAACTTTGAGACATTTCTTCTTGGAAAAGTAAAATACTAGAGACATATAATTATTAGTAAATATTGAATTATATAAAATATAATATTTTTAATGATCAAAGTCGTATCGATCGACCGAGTCACCTAAACTTATTGTATAACAAATTTATATTATAATTTATATTCGCCACTATGTTTCTTTCTAAGTTATTTTAATATTCCGCATATAAATTATAGATTTTTTTTAGCTTAAAGTTCACTCTGTTTCCATTAAGACAGTTTCTTTCCTCACTTTCTGAATTTAAGATTGGGTGTTGGAATTTAACGCCATGCTTTGTCTTTTACCGGAGCGAATAAATATTTTTTTTCCTTTAAGCAGGAATCGAATCCACCTGTAACGTTTACAGGCACACACTTATGGTCTAGTAATAATAATTGTAATAAGACCATCCTTAAATAAATAAGATCCTTTTTGAAATATCGTATAGTATAACAATTAATGAATTTTCATAAAACTACACAAAAATATGTTTTATAATATCATATATTGAGAACCAACAAAATCTGCATTTAAATTAAAAAAATTAAGATGTATAGGCTATTTCACACTGTTAAAGGTGTCCTGGCGCAGGTCCGTTTCCTTTGGTAACTAAACAGGCCATAGCGTTGAGTTGCGCCGCCCAACACGCAATTCTCGAAAATTATTAAAAAAGTAAAACATTGTTACTAGGTTTCCTAGCCTAACCTACCCTACCCTTTTGTAACCTACATACAATATAAAGTAAGAACGTTTTTCTAACACGCTTTTCGCGGGATAACGCGTGAAACTGTTAAATCCACATCAGAATTCACAACTACCCTACATTTAAATTAATATTTTGAAATATTTTCACTTTTAAAACGAAAGTGGTTTTTCTCTAACCGTAAATAACACAAGACACTAATAGATAACGATATGGGAACATAATATTTAACCCGAACAAAGGTAAGATACGTCCGACCATTCCTTCTGACCGCAGGACGCCTTTTAGTTTTCAACACCTACTTTACCTAACTTTTCATAATATTTCTAACTAATTTAACCCTTAATTTAATAACCATAGCAGTTTTTTTACGATATAATATAATAATTTTCAAAGAAAAGCGGTAATGTATATCAAATTATTATTATTTAAGTATGTGAAAGTTATTGAATAGATAGTGTAGTTAGCATTCCTTTATCGCATCGTTTTTGTTTTCACGTATCCCAGTAGTCCTGGGTCTATCCGGGATTGCGATTGGAGTGTTAGGGTCAGTGTTTGCAAGTATGATAATTTCGAGGCCTTATAAAATAAATAAAATTATATGAAAGTTTTTTAGGCTGAATATAGAAGTTTTTTATCATTAATTTGGATGTATTTTAATGTTTAAATATATTTACGAGATTTGTATGGAGATAGCGCAGCGATTGTGGGTTCTATTCTAGAGGAAATAAACTATTTATTTTTTGACTTCTTCGCTTTGGTTAGAAGGAAAGGCTTCTATAAAATATAGTCGTGGCCCGTGAACACAAAGTTTCTTAAATTCAGAGGAAAGTGTATGGGATCATCAAATAAAAGAAACGTAGCAGGTAATTAGCTTATATATAAAGTAATTTTTTATAATGTCTTTATATAAAGTAGCTAGTAATTTTTTTTGATGCTAACTACATTGCGTTTGCAACTACATATCGCAATCCACTCAGGAGGATTAATTATTTTTATTTTCTCGCTCTGGTAAATAGAAAACGTGTAAATATCTTGAAAACTCTACGGATAGTGGAAAAAAGTAGGTCTTGAAAAAAGATTCCCTTTGAATTAAACAATATTCCATAAGAGGGAATCGAACCCAGAACTTTCACATTTATATTCAGACATTATGTCAACATAGTATTATGCGTCTGCAAAAATATGTACTGTATATTTTTATGTCGACAGACATATTTTTTATTAAAGTGGAAAATTCAGTCTATTGTAAATAATAACCGATTTATGGATATTCTAACATATTCTTTCACAATTTGCGATTCAACTAACCATTCATGGATAAAAAGCCTTTGTGCGATTGCTTTGTTCTTTTTATAAATATTAAATGCGAGGCCTGTCGTGGCGCAGGGGTACAAGCGTGCGATCGTAAACGAGACAGGTTGTGGTTTCGATCCTCACTCGAGGAATATATATTTTAATATTTAATATTTTCCTTTTTATGCTCTGGTAGCAAGGCATAATGGCAGCGTTAAGTTACGCCACTCAACACGCAATGTCTCAAATTTGGCAGAAAGTTGTGAACGGAATAGAGTGTCTTAACACTAGACTCCCATGTTCCCTCTGTTTACCTTACAATATGCAGTTGAGTATTATCGGTAAATATAATAAGTTGACACAAGTTAAAATCGAACCTGCACCTGAAGCGCTTACAGTCAGCTGGTTTTCTATATATGCCTCCAGATAGCTACTTTGAATTATATTATCTTCGATAAAATATACTCTAATATTTTGAACTACCTAATTACATATCTAATGCTTAATCAAGAAACACTGTGTATTCATTAAATTATACTCTGACACTTTCAGTGTTCATTAAGATCCTTTTATTAAAGTTATATTGGGATGAATGCTAATACCAGCCAGTGTTTTAATTACAATATTTCCTCACGCTTTTAAGGGAACACCGGGAACTTATTATTAAGACTCTTTAGTACTCACATTTTTTCAATTTTGGAGGCTTCAAGTATTAAGTAACGGTATTAAACGCCACGCCTTGTTTACAGAGCGCTAAGATCAAAATAATGCAGTTTTCCGAATGTAAATCAAATCCACTACTGCCGTTATTATAAAGACGTACATAAACGTGCAGATGGTTAATTTCATATTTCCATTTTCTCCTACTTTGTTAGAGGAGCAAACATTTTGCATTCAATGCTTTAGGATTTAAGAGAAGATGGAAGTTATATGTTCGGAACGGAGTGTCTTAACACTAAGTCCTCATACTGTCTCATAATCGCTATCTGTAAGGCATTACAAGATAAAACATATAAAAAATGTACTGCAAATCCTTTTTTGAAACAAATTACAATCTTTATGTTAATTATTTAATTTACTTTAACAGAAATACAATGAGAATGCACATGAAAATATGAAATATATAATTGCCAGTGAAATTCATAAAATAATTTGGAATTATGTCAATCAGATTTAATGAAGTAGTCGTGGTGTCGAATATCATTTGCAGGCATTAAAATACGTAATGCTTAATTATAATTGTTTTATTTTCGTTGCCTCATTTTTTTAATATTTTATTTGAGGCTTTTCATGGTGCAGGTTGTAGGTTTGATCTCCACTCGAGAAGGTGAAATATTTAATATTTTCATTTCTTCGTTCTGGTATTAAAGCAAAGTGTGGCGTTGATTTTGGTTTAGCGGAATATGAGAAAAACAACGGAATATTTAATATATAGTTCTTAAGTTACCTTCGCCTTCTATCCCGCCATTGTCAGTGCGTGATACAACGTAAAATTTAAAAATATATATATATATTTTTAGTAAATAACCGGTAGTAAATTATCGAAAATTTTGTCACTCCGCTGTTTATATTTTATGTCTTGTCTAATTCAGTGACATTGCAATCTGTTCAAGCAAATTGATTAAAGTAAACATTAATTGAATTTTATTACCTCTGTTTTGAAACAGCTATTTGTCAAATATTAAAAGGAATGTAAGCACTATAGAAGAGTATATTAATTTATTCGCTCTGCAAGGCAACGTAGTATTTTACCATTCAGTGCTTTTTGTCTAATGGCTATTCTGAAAAAAAAAGGATTTAATATCATTCTCTCAAATACTATTTTGAATTATGAAATATTGACATATTTACTAACTTTCTTTTTCTTTGTTGACCAACGGTTAAACCACTACAAAAATGTTAGGAAAGAAACACAGCTTGACTTAACAGGAATTTGTGTAAGTTAGTTTCATTAATTTAAATGAGATCTAACAAACATATACGTCAAACTTTTTTCTTTACAATACAAAATTTAATGTTAAAATACTTTTATCCACGAAACTCAACGCTGTGTTATGTCTTACTAAATTTACTTGAAGAAGATGATTTAAATATGGTGCCCGGAATGTCTATGATTGTGGTTCCATATGCTAACTTTGTTTATGAGGCCTGTCGTGGCGCAGCAGCACAAGCATGTGACTGTAACCGACAGTATGTGGGTTCGATCCCCACATGAGGACATGAAAAATTTAATATTTTCAATTTAAATATGCATTGTTTCATTTCTTTGCTCTGGTACTTAGGCAAAAGCGCGGCGTTAAGATCCGCCACTTAACACGCAATGCCTTAAATTCGGTGGAAAATGAGAAACGGAAGTGGAACGGAACACTAGTGTTAAGTGTTGGGAACCTAGGTTCCCAAGTTCCCTCTCCCTACCCTGCCATGTGCGGGATACAGGGGGAAGCTATAAGAATGAAAGAAAAAGCTTTATTTATTTCACATTTGTTATCTTATATTCTTCCCTTTCGCAACCTTACAACATTGTATTGTTGAATTTTGTTGTTTGACACTTATTTTCATTCATGTAAAAACTGGAGCGTTAATGTCTGTCCGTCTGCTTGTCGGTGAGTCTTTTTGTGCGACCACAGCTCCCAAAATAAATTAACCGTCTTGTTTATGGTTCCTTTTATTTGAATGCCTTGTTCATCGAAAATTGTTCTTAGTTGTGTTTTATTATTTTTTATCAGTTTAAGAGCGCTACAAGCCTTTTGGTAAGATGAAGGACGTATATTTTTGGTCGGCGTGTTTTTTATTTTTCCGTGATGTACCAGATCACAACTGAACAACGTATCCAATTGATAAAAACTGCCGTAAACAGTTCAACTTTTAATTTCAACAGGACTCATTGTAAAAAAAAACTTTTTTTTAGCTTCACGCTGCATTCTGCAAGTAGCGGACTAGACAAGTAGGAACCTGGGAACCTAGTATTAAGACACTCCGTTCTCATTAAGATCCGTTCTCCACTTTCCGCTGAATTGAGTTGTTGCGTGTTGATTGGCGGAACTCACACGCCACGCCACGTTCCTGAGTACCACGACAAGGAAAATGAGAAAATTAAATAGAAAACATTGCCCCGTAGAGTATAATTTTCTATCATAATTATTTCTTTGCAGGACAACAAGAAATGGCCTGCCAGATTATGCTTTCTTACGCCATTTAACGTTTTTGTGGGGACTTGTGACATCAAAGGGTACCTCTACCGACCACCAAGAATACACAATTGTAAAAAGAAATTCAGTGTTATTATAAGCATGTCACAAAATGTTTAAAAGCGCTTCGTTGAAAAAATTCAACTTTTATGATCATATTTCTGTTGGATATAATTTTTTAAGATAAGATATTACCATAAAAAATGACATTTTCAGTGAAATTATATAGTTTCATTGCACTCATATATTCGCTCCTACATCTGGACACTCAAACAAAAAATAATAGTTGTACGTCATTGGGATGAAATTAAGAAAAAAAAGTATTGAACTGTACTAAATATTGTTAGGTAATTTTAATAAAACTAACATATTACAATCCACTAGTTACCCAAGTTGCCTTTGCACTATGCGGATACAGTGTGAAGCTAAAAAAAAGTACACTCAACTTTCTCCTTATACATATCTACACATGGAGAACATCTTTTAATTTCATACATGTAAATGAAAAGTCTTAAAATTTGTATTAAGAAGTTAAAATTAGTATGACTTATGAGCTCGCGTTGTGAACTTTCAAAATTGTTAATAGCATTACATACA
The DNA here is from genome assembly GCA_018249855.1 of Eueides tales michaeli. Taxonomy (NCBI): domain Eukaryota; kingdom Metazoa; phylum Arthropoda; class Insecta; order Lepidoptera; family Nymphalidae; genus Eueides; species Eueides tales. Next base: position 16,351 of record DWMZ01001471.1, read on the forward strand.
ACATATAGATATACG
>DWMZ01001472.1:0-16364 GCA_018249855.1 Eueides tales michaeli
ATACGTATGTATAATAGCTTAAAGTTGAATATAAGCAGAGTTGCCTCTTGTTGTTCGATCTTGACTTTCTATGTTCACTCTGGCATTGCTCCAATACAGTAATAAAGGAAATAAGTGTGTATCAACAGTATATACTAAGTGTTCCGTACACAATTATTTTCAAAGACAGGCTCATTTTTTTACATAAAAATATTCTCTTTTTCTCTAGAAAAGCATTCGGGTTGTCGGTTTCTTTAAATGTCGTACCCTTATTTACTGTAGTTAGATACTTCGAAAGATCTACAAAAATTTATAGTAAAGTGTATACCTACTTGTGCCTATCCTATTATTTGTAAACTTGAGCTTTTCACGTAAAGTAACCAACAATAGACTACATTTTCTCTTATAATATCTATTGTGTCAGATATATACAGGATTATCGAAATAAACTGCCGTGCGATTCCGGCTTAGAATAGGATCACCCTGGTACTGATGGTGTCGTAAGAGGCGACTAAAGTACGTACGTGGGAGAGTTACGTTGTCAGCAATGGCAGACTCGACCGGATTGTTGCCATCCCCGGGGTTCAAAATCGACGTTAAGTAGTGACTTTGAGCACTGCGTTTCGCATAGGGTAATGCCGGGCCCCGGTGCCCATCCACCTTACAGACCGGCAACGCTCCTGTAGCTCCTCTAGTGTTACACGGGACCGTGGGCGGCGGTGATCACTTACCATCAGGTGACCCGAACGCTCGTTTGCCGTGTCTTTTCCATAAAAACAAACAAAAAAAAATGTAAGACAGATCATTATTGTAAAAGTTTGTGTTGTTTTAAGCAATATTAGCTCTTTGGACTGTGTAAACTTTGGATTGAAAAATATATATATACTATTATAAAAATTCAATATACACAGAATGATTTCATCTCAAAGCACAGCACGCCAGGAACCGTATACTCACGGATTGTAGGATCAAATTCACTCAATAATTAATTTTTATTTTTTTGCTCTAATACAGTAACAAGCAGCATGCACACGTAATCCGGAAAGTCAAGACTAGTTTTCTTCTAAAAACTAGTCTTGAGATTTGAAGGCAATACTCCAAACTAATAAGCACGCATATGCGTGAGTGAAAAGCGGGGAACGGAGTGTTTTGGCTCACTAGGTTCCCCTTAACTGGTTTACTCTGCGAAAAGAGAGTGAAGCCAGTTATTTTATATAGAAAAAGAGAATTGCTGACGAGGAACTCCGAAAATATATAAATTTCCATAAGTAATACCCTTTAGCCTTGAAACTCGCAATCTGCCCGCCTTATTTAGCGTAATTTATTTTTCTACGTTGTCATCAACATTTTTTGTGATCCTTTTTATGGTGATTCTTCATTTTATTACAATGAAATTATTACTTTGCTATAATATGAATAAGTTGATGGTGCGTTGGTAGAGTAGTTAGGAGGTACTTGGTTGTAGTTAGTTCGATGCCCGCTTAGGTCATTTTTATATATGTTTTTAATACAATTAGTTTTGTATTAATGAGATTTGTCATGGTGTAAGGGAACAAACGTACGACTGCAAACGCGACAGGTTGTGTGTACGATCACTACTCAAGGAAAAAAGAATATATATTATTTTGATTTTTTCGCTCTGGTAAAAAGGACAACGCAGCGTTGAGTTGCAATACGCAATTCCTCAAATTTAGCGAAAAGTTTGGAACTAAAGAAATATACGTTATGGGTTTGATCCTCACTCAGAGAAATAAAGCCTATATTATTTTCATTTTTTTTTGCTCTAGACGAGGCTTAACTTAACACACAAAACAAAACAAAAGCAAAAGTTTAAAATTTAGATTCTCAGCTTTACGTTAGTTATGCGGCGAATCTCAACGCCGCGCTTTTCCTTGTTACCAGAGCGAAGAAATGAAAACATTGAATATCAATATTGAAAACATAAAATATTTCATGGGGATCCAACCCACAATTTGTCTCGTTTGAAGTCATGCCCATGTGCCAAGATAAGCCTTAAAATATAAAAATAATATAAAAAAATTCAAAATGACAAAAACAATACCGACATAATCACATCCCTACATCCATCTCAAACTTACCTGTCACATATTCCCATCTCTAACAGCTTCTCTGTTTCACCGCAAAAAGGATTAATGTTGTACGCACAGATACCACCCCATACTTCACGATTGTGTAGAACAAAAGTAAGATGGAGCCGTAAAAATGAGATTTATACGTTAGATTTTGTTTTCACGTCTTTTTTATAGAAACAGTAAGCAATATATATTGTCTATTTTATATTTTGATATCGATCGGTTGAGATTTTTTTTCTTTTTTTTTTAGCTTCACGCTGTATCCCCCACAAGGCAGGGTAGGCAGAGGGAACCCGGGAACCAAGTGTTAAGACACTCCGTTCCACTTCCGTTCCACTTCCGTTCCCCACTTTCCGACGAATTTGAGGCATTACGTGTTGAGTGGCGGAACTCAACGCCGCGCTTTGCCTTATTACCAGAGCGAAGAAATGATACATTACATATTTAAATTGAAAATATTAAATATTTCTTCTCGTCGACTGGGGATCGAGCCCAGAATCTCTCGGTTACAGCCACACGCTTGTGCCGCTGCGTCACGACAGGCCTCAAGATTTTTAGATTTTTTAATAGTTTTTTTTTAACAAAACGTACAGAAATTGAACGAAGTGGGATTTGAACCCGCGCCTCTTGGATTCATGCCAAGCACTACCTGACCGCATTCCAAGAGACGTACATACAACTCCCGCTACCTTCAAATTTTTATATGTTTTCTAAATACCCAAATATTTTTCTTTTTTAATTTAAATTTTTATATAGGTACTTTCATAAAGGAATTTGGTGTTAACGCACTTCATCCCTTTTATTTATTGAACTATATATTTTTTACATAAATCGTAGCTTATATATTATAATGACATATAAGCTATATTACTGTAAAGATTCATCAAGATACGTTAAGTAGTTTTTGCGTGAAACTGGTACAAACATCCATCTTCACAAACTTTCAAATTTATGACACAAAAAAGCAATAGCAAGAGAAAAAAAAATATACTTCTGCATATAATTTCTCTAAAATATAAATATAATATTTTTTTCCACAAAAAAGAGCGTGGTTTCGATCCACAGGCCTCTGGGTTATGGGCCCAGCACGCTTCCACTGCGCCACTCTGCTAATACGGTGCATGCTTAAATAAACTTAATTTAAGAGTACAAAATGAGTTATATCTATATTTTTTGTATTTCTATATGTTTATTAATATTAAAGTGGACTGGCCAGGACCAACTATACGAATGCTTATTTAAAATTAATTTAGTGAATTAAGAGAAAATTTACCATTTGTATTATTATAGAAAAGCTATTTTCAAAATATTTCGCCGTATACTTGTTTCATGATCAGAACAAGAAAAGACAAATGAGGCCAGGAAACAAGAAAAGACAAAGGAGGGGTAAGGGGGGGGGGGGGAAGGAACTTTGGAACCTATTATTAAGTAAGTATATTAATTTCCCATTAAAACACTTCCATTTTTCTCTTTACAACGATTGTGAGGCATTGCGTCTTGACTGGCGAAATGCAATGAAACGCTCACTTCACCATTTTAAGTCGGACGTTTGTGTCTCTGCACCACTTTGCGTTATATTTCTTTATTGAAATAAAAATTATAGATAAACATCTGTCGAATGTTATGCGGCTACAGTTTCATGAAAAAACTTATTGTTTAATTACTGCGTATACTTTACATACAAAAAATACTATTTTATATAATAAATTAAATTTTACTATTGAACTAAGTTGTAGCCTTTATGATTTATAAGCTATATTATTGTAATGTTTCATTTAAATACGTTCGGTAGTTTTTACAAAAAAGTGAAAAAAAAAATCCATATTAACAAATAATCAATATACAGACTACTCCTATTACTACCTCCGGTATTTAAGCCGGCGTTAATAGTGATTTTGCTCACTGCGATACCCAAAGTAAGCAGTCGAGAATCTAGTGTTTGGACACTCCGTTAAATTTTTCACTTTCCACTGAATTTGAGGCAATGTGTGTCAAATGGCGGCAATTAACGCCGCACTTTGCCCTGTTACCACTGTAGCACTAAGCATTAGAATTATTAAAATAACGCATATTGCATACAATCGTATTGAAAATTAATGAAAACAATAAAAGTGATTATAATATGAGTGTATTTTGGTTATTTGGCGATATTTAATAGAAATATAAATCTGAAATGTTAGATAATATTTTATATATATTATCAGGTGATAAAATTTAACGTATAGTACTATAATTGTTTAAGATTTAGTCTTAATTTTTTAATTATAATTATTACCTATTATAGAGGTATGTCGTGGCGCGGGGTCACAGTTTGTAAGTACAAGTTTAAGTTTCGATTCGCACTTGGAGAAAAAAAGGAGAACGGAACGGAGTGTCTTAATACTAAGTTCCAAACTTTCCTCTGCCTAGCCTATCATATGTGGAATACAGAGTGAAGTATTGTATAACGCATATGGCAAAGGTCACTTAGTAACCCAGTCCCATTAGGTCGTTACTATTCGAAAGGTGAGCCGCCGAATCTGAATCATTGCGTGTAGAGTGGCGGAACTTAACGCCGCGTTTTATGTTTTTATGAATATTATCATTTCATCGAGCGATGATTCGTTGAATGATTTTTCTAAGAGTTTCTAACGAGGCAAAAATTGTAGTTGTGCCCCGCCACTGAACAGGAAATAATTCAAAATATCTTGAAAATATGTTTTCTCCCTTAAGCGTTCTACGCGGGCAAAAGAGTAAAAATAAAATAAATTAAAGTACAATGCGGTATTCAAGAATATAAATCAGAGACGATGGTTGACAAGTATTCAGCATTTGCGTTTTTCCATTGTATTGATTGTGGCGTTTTTATTGAGGAAGCCAAAAATTGTGTAACGACTCCATAGAATATGATTGATTTTATCGAATTTCAAAAGGAGTTTTTTGCTAAGAAACATTTATATACATATTTTTGTTTATATTTTTTTTCACTTTTACACTATTCCACACATGGCAGGGAAGGCAGAGGGAACGTGAAGAGGAACGTGCTCAGGTGGTTTGGGCGCGTCGAGCAAATAAGTGAAGAGAGAATGGCATAAAAGATTTATGAAGGAATAGTGAGTGGTAAGAAAGGGAAGGGGAGACCTCGGTTGACCTTCAAAAACACAGTAATCAGGATACTGGAAAAAGGCCACGTAAAAAGCATGAGGATCCCCCAGAGGGCATGTATGAAGAGGTTAATGACAGTGGACGAGGCGAAAGAGGTATGCCGAGACCGTAGCGTTTGGCGCTCCGTTCTCTCTGCCTACCCCGCTAGGGATATAGCGTGAAGCTAGGTTATACATACTCACTATGATTTAAATAAATAATTAATACTTAAATTGCTATTTTTCAATTGTTAGTAAAATGAATGGCGTCGATAAAAATAATAAAACGAGTCCTTTATGAAACCATTACAACAGTATTGATACACAGTAAGCCGAACAAAAAAAACTTACCTTTGTATATTCAATTCATTTATTTCACACCTTTAAGTCGACCTTTATTTAATCATATGAAAAGCGCTTTTCCATTGTCTCTTGGAACTGAAATGGTTTATAGTTTATAGTTTATATTTTTTGTAGTTTATATTTTCATATGAAACATTTAGTATTTTCATAATTAGGCGGAGAGTGGGGAAGGGAAGGAGTGTCTTAATACTACGTTCCCAAGTTGTCTGCCTCTCCCGCCATGAGCGGGATACAGCGTGAATTTGAAAAAAATGTATTCATGAGTAAGCAATAAAATATACATATTTTATTTGTATGTATATATGTAAGCACTCATGAGTGTTACTTAGCATGTCGCGGACAAGACGTGGCGTTGGTTTCCCCACCTGTTCCGAATTGGAACGATAAATATTTTCTCAGAAAGAATTGTAAATTGTGTTTAGAATAACTCTAAAGTTTGAAACAAAACCCAGGGTTGGGTTATGTTTATTATTAAAGTAGATCTTTGGATGCGAGAAGTTTTTACCCAAATCGTAGGTTTCTGTAGGAGTACGAGCAATATAAATGTTTATGGGTATTCTTGAACTCGATCTGATGAAACATGAGACATCGTTGTGATCCAGCGTTTTGATCCGGTCCTTATATGGGAGAAAAATAGATATATGAAAATTTAAACACACTAAACAATAATATTATCGTTTTTCTTCTCATATATTTAGTTAAAATATAGTTGTCAAGTTTTTTTCATTTCTTGATATATTCCGCATCTAGCTGGGTAGGCTAGACTTGAGAAAGAAGAGAGCCTAGTGTTAAAATACTCCGTATTCATTAAGTCACTTTCGTTACCCACTTTCCACTGAATTTAAGGTATTGCGTGTTGAGTGGTAGAAATTAACGCTGGTTTTTGCCTCAACCAGTGCGGAGAAAAGTATAAACTGTATATATTTTATTTCCCCGTGGGATTAAACCCACTAACTGTCACGTTTTCAGTCCTATGCGTGTGGCCTGCTGCACCACAAAAGACACAGTAAGGAAGGCCAACACGAAATTAAAGTCGAAAAACTATTTTATTTTATCAATAAATGTATTAAGAAAGACAGGCTATATTAATATTGTTAGCTTTTAACTAACATTTACAAATTAATCATATTGCTAACGACTTTTTATAGCTTCATACACTTATCCCACATTACTATGTGACTCACTCGCAATCGGTTCGATACACTGCTGGTAGGCAGAGGGAACCTGTTGTGAGTTCCCTGTTGTGGGACAGTGAGTGTCGAATGGCGGAACTAAACGCTGCACTTTACTTTACACGAAAAATAATTACGTCCGATAACAAAAAAAAAATGTTGAAATAAAATGTTAGTTTATATATGTAAAACACATGTTACTTTGTAGGATAAGGATAAAAATATATCTAGAGCATCTCAGCATTAAGATAAGTGCAAAGTTTGTTATAGAAAAGTTACAAAAGACATCGTCAGGTCGTTTTTGTGTGATATTCTAAAGTTTACTGTCACAATAAGAAAGTTTGTATTTTGAACGTGAATAGTTGTTATGAACTGAACTATAAAGTTTGTAATGTTTTTTAATAGTAGTTAGACTTAGGGCTAATTTCAGATCTGTATCAGGCACATGGCATAGTTGCCAGTGGGAACTTGGGAACCTGCTATTAAGAACTCCGTTCCGTTCTCCACTTTGCGCCGAACTTGACGCATTGCGTGTTGAGTGAAGAAATGAAAACAAAAAAAATTAATTTGAAGAGCGAAGAAATGAAAACACAAAATATTTAATTTGAAAATATTAAATTTCCTCGAGATAGGCTTCAACCAAAATAACAACAACAGGCTTCAACCAAAATAAATCTGACAATTAATACTATCTAACAGACAGAAGTTAGCTACATTATTTTCTATTTCATCATCAAATTCCCTTACAATTATTTTGGTAGACAATAATCATCTTCATAATGTAAACAGTTAGTATAGCATAGTCTATCTAGCAGATAAGGCTATCCGACACTTAGTGGGTTGTATTTTGTTCCGTCATCTTTATTTTGTTTCGTCATACTAATTTTGTTCCGTCATACTGATTTTGTTCCGTCATACTGTTGTGCCTCAGCGGCACGTAATATAACTGGAAACTCAGTACTCAGTACTTTACTGGAAACTAGCTCAGGAGGTTTTGACAGTTGTGGGATCGGTAACCATTACCTTTCGAAAGAATAACTTTTTTTTTTACTCTTTCATTATAATAAAACAAAGGGAAACGTGGAATTACACCAATCAACACGCAACTTGCGTATTCTTCTCTAAAACAGAACTTGTCTTACCCGAAATAGTAAGTTGAGTGTTAAACAGAGTGTCTTAACATCAAAATATCTTTGCCTATTGCCGCTTAAAAAAAGACTGAGACATAAATAATGCTAAACCAAATTCAATTAAATCAACTGTTACATACAAATTTATAAACCAATTTCCAGCTCGGCTAAGAATCTATTTAATTTTACTTTACACAATTAAATTTCACTGCAATTACCGCTGCGAAAGCAAAGCATATTTTGGTATAAATCTTATAGCGGACCGTCAGTTGTTAATCAATGGCGCCCGATGAAATTAATGAGGCACTATTGTCGTTGCATAGATGTAGTTAACATAGAAATGCCAAGTATGAAAGTGTAATAATGGAGTCTTAATACTAGGTTCCCAAGTTCCCTCTGCCTACCCTGCCATGTGCAAGCTCCATCGTAAGGTGAAATTTGTGAGTGTTATACTTACATTTAGACTGAGAGACTAAAACATGTAAACATTGAGCGGAAGAGAATGTCTTTCTTTATATCAAGTGTAGAATTTCTCTAGCCTGATACGCAGGAAAAAATGTAAAGTTGAAAAAAAATTATACTGGAAGAAAATTATAAGATTGAGTTAAAATAATACATTCCTTTGATTGGAATCAAACCCACAAATATCACTTTTACAATGAGACAGTTTGCCTCTTTGTCAAAATGGCTTATTGTATGAAATCCGCCGCGTCGCCGTCGTAGCGTTAGAGCACAAGTTTGCGATTGTATATGATGATGGCCACTCTGTAAACAAGGCAAGATGCAGCGTTAAATTACGCTATTAAACTCACAATAGCTTCCCAATTTGGCGTATCTTAATACTAGAATCACAGGTTCCCTTTGACTTCCTGCCCTGTGTAATATACGAAGCTAACAAAAAAATAGTTCCTTGATCATAATTTTGAAATAAATATTTTATTGACATATTTGTTTCGAAATCAACCAACTGTAAAGGTATTAAAAAAAATACAGCTTTCTGCATTCTCAAATTGTTGCTAATTTTGGAGAGTCTAGTTAGATATAAAAATTACATAATTGCTTCACAAGGGTATCATATTTTCATACAACAACAATTCAGCAGGCAATTAGCACTGCACTCAGCGTCTAAACATCAAGATATTGAGTGTAGAGTGGCGAAACTCAACGCTGCACTTTATCCTTATACCAGAGCAAAGAATAGAAACAAAATAATTTAAAGCATATTCATAACTATCTTTATGTCAAGTCTCTCAGAGAACTGTGGTAGTACCACATCTGCAAACCAAACGAATCTATAACCTCAATCCCTTAGGACTAGTACTATGAAATGTTTTGGTGCAAAGTTTGATTCAACTGAGTTAATAAAGCAGAATTCGCCTTCACCATCTCTGAGCCTATTGTTCCAAGTACGGAGATAAATTCATATAATTACAACGACTGGCTTATATATTACTTTTGGAAATTGATAAATTGAATCCAATTCGTTTTAGAGGTAATTGAAACGATTTACTGCGGTTGTGACTTTGAAGTCTAAAAGTGTGGGCATTTTCATAATTTAGTTATATAAGAGAGTATAAAAGTAAAGTTACGTAAATTAAATTACGTAAATTCCGTCTGAAGTAAAGTTACGGGCATAGGAATGAGGAGGTGGAGTGTTTTGTGTCCATTCCAGAATACCCTGGTCCCCAATGGTCTTACTAATAAAACAATAAGCCTTAATAATGATAATTAGCCCTTTATACTCAACCAGAACGTTTCAAAGCTGAAATATAGATCCTCACAGCACTGTAGGGTCTTGGCATAGGGGTACAAGCGTGCATCTGTAAGCGTCAGAGAGCAACTATTCTATTCTATTCTCTATTTAATGTAATAAAATGATAAGTTCCATGTAAATTATACTGATTCAGTCATTTCTCGGGGCTTAGAGCTTGTAATTAAACTCTGAATCTGAACTTTTAGGTCGATCCGTTAATACCTAACTTAACAGCTTGATCGTTTGAATTATCACTATTTCATCGGTTAAAATGGTTTGCGTTTAAAGAACGTGATGAAATGAAATATTTAACATTTTAATTTCTTTGTTCTGGTAACAACATAATCACGGCGTTATTTTCCAGTACTCAAAGCGGCAAATAAAGGCCTAAAGAATTCGACGTAAATTAGAGAACAAAGTGTGAAGGAAACGTGTATGTGAAACTGAATAGAAGACGTAGTACGGAGGAATACTTACCAAATAGGTGCCCAGGTTCCTTTTAACTTCCCTTCATTAAGTGGTATAAAACGTTAACGGTTTTTTTCTGAAATAAGGCGTTATTTATTTTAAAATCGTATAGAAAATGAGAAAAAACTTTGTATAAATAATAAATTAGACTTAATTAACTGCTCAAAGGAAACGGGAGGACGAATCCTAACAAACTTATTTAGTTACAAAAACTACAAAGATAAATGCTTCTTAATCCTGCAGTTTAAAGTCAAGCTTTTTTCGACATTGTTTAAGTATTCACTTAACTAAAAGTTAACAGTAATTTTTTAACCGCTGACGCAAAAAGAGCGGTATTATAAGTTTTATCCATCTGTCTGTGTCTGTTTGAGGCAGTGTAACTCGAAAATGAGTTTAAGGCTAATGTATTTATTTAGAAAACGTATAAAAAAATAAGGAGGTATTAAACCTGCATCTATAAGACCGTTCAATTTTTTTTAAAGCGAGGTGTAAATTTTATACATTTTATAAATAAGTATATTTCTTTTGTATGGTATGTGTGTGGATTAACACTTTAAAATTTGTGAAAATGATTTAAACTTATTCGTGACAGTTTTCTTAGCTACGCTTCGTATAAATCGGATCAGCAGGCTTGGGGCTACTAACACTTTGCCAAGAGGTTGTATTTTTTGTGACAAAAGCCATTTAAAGTTTTAAATTTTTCTATTACACTTCATCCAACTACGCATCTCCCCATTTTAGAAACGTGGCGTGTTAAATCGCGAAGCTCAACGCCGCGCTCTGACTTGCTACCACAATGAAAGTAAAATATTCCTGCCTCAAGTATCAAACCCTTAACCAGCGCGTTTATGGTACGTAATGGACCTTTTAAGATTATTTAAAAAAATTATATGTTTATTTTGTTTTTTTATTCTTGATAATTTTAGTATCTTGATAAATGTGTACCTATATGTGTTTTATTAAATTGTTTTTATTATATATTTCTTTATTAATTTTCCTATAGGACTGAATTATATTTCTATACAAAAAAAAGATGACGTAAAAATGTATAAGAACTGTATAGTACATGTACATGTAGTGACAGCATCCGCATTAAATAAGGTTTTCGATAATAAACGGCACTCAAATCGGTTAATTTATTCAGGAGCTACGTTGCCACAAACAGACATACAGATTTATCACACCCCTATCTTCGCACCGGTGGTTAAAAATAAAGTCCAATGTTACGGCGCAACATGCGTCACAATAATTGGACTTTACACCACTTTCAAAATAAACGGTCCATATAGTATCTAATAAAGAATGTGGTGGCCTGTCGTGGTGCTGAGACACAAGCGTGTGACTGTAAATGCGACAGGCTGATTCGATCCCCGCTCGAAGAAATGAAATAATCATTATTTTTATTTAAAAATTTATTATTTTTTAATAATAAAAATTTTATTATTTTTTAATAATCATTATTTTTATTTAAAAATTTACTATTTCATTTCTCTTTTTATTTAAAAATAATGATTATTTCATTTCTCTTTTTATTTAAAAATAATGATTATTTCATTTCCTCGAGCGGGGATCGAATCCACAGCCTGTCGCATTTACAGTCACACGCTTGTGTCTCTGCGCCACGACAGGCCACCACTTTCATTATTACTATATATTTTTAGTATTAGGGTACTCCCCAAATTCTAACAACTAAGTTGGTAAAATGAGCCTATAACATTAAAGGTAAAATTCAGCATAAAATTAAATTAAATTGCATAAAAGTACAAATAGTTACATCAAGCAGATATCGAGTCAGTCATCCAACATCTCTTAAAATCATCTCTTAGAATCACAAAAACAATTATAACCTGACGATTCAATAGAACAAAAAGCCAAGATGTCGCACGCACATGCACAAGATAAATTATAGTTAAGTAATAAATTACATTCACCAGACGAGACAGAGTTATGAACTTGAGAGCTAATTTATAGATCCTTTTTTGATCCTATTCTTGATATTGGTAGGTAAGCTCTTATGGTTGGTGTTTGTATTATTGCTTATTTAACTTACTGGTTGGTTGTGGGTTCGATTTCCACTTGAGGGAATAAATTTTTATCACCTTTATTTAATAATAAGACAAAGCGTAGCGCTTAACTTTGTGGAATAGAAAAAAATATAATTAGACTATTAATACAAATATCCTTGATTGCATACCGGAATGTTTCAGCAGTTTGTATCGTAAAAAATGTACGAAATATTTAATACTAGGTTCCCAAATTCCTTCCGCCCACCTTGACAAGTGCTGAATACAGCATAAAATGGATAAAAAAGTACTATATTTGTACCTGCAGTTCTTTAACTATAAATAACAAATATTTATTTGAATTTAAATATACAGGTGATTGTATCACTCTGTATATTATATCTTTAAAATATTTTATTTTACATATTGTCATATAATTATTTAAATTAATACTATATTTATTCTGTTATAATAATATTTGTCATGTTTATATGTATACAAGCAACTCATCGACTTCAATGCGTTGCCTATTAGTGACCTCTCATTTAATAACCGTTAGTCTGTGTCTGACATTCAATGCTTGCAGTCAATGAATGTAATTGTGCCCAAGGTTCCCGGGTTCCCAATGGCCACCGAGGTTCCCAAGGTTGCTAATGAATCCATGTTCATAAGATTGCCTGAGGTACCCAAGGATCCCATTGATACCAGGTTCTCAAGGAACCCTGAGGTTCCTTGCGGTCCTCAAGGTTCCCGGGATTCCGGGTGTTCTAATTTTATACAATTAACATAAAAAATCTAATACTAAATTTAAAAACAAGTTGAACGGTTTTCAAGAGGCGCAGGTTCAAATCCTGCTTCGTCGTTATACGTTTTTAAATTTAGTATTTTTCATTCCTAAATGTGGAATAAAAGTAATACTAAATTAAAAAATATATTTGAGTAGGATAGTCCATTACGAGGAAAACTATGGGGTTTATTACATCAAAAAAATGAAATATACAAACAGAATCATTTTTACGCCACAAACAAAACAAGGAACTTAAGATTTTATGTTCCTAGGAACATAATATATCCAACATATCCAAATAGTAACTAATAATTTAAGTAATAGTAAGGTAAAGGAACCTATTAACATACAAATACGTCCCATAAAGCGGTTATATGTTATTCACGACCATCTCAAGCGTCGCTCAAGTATTTCAAATACCTTAAAATGGCTCCCTTTAATCGTATTTGGGAATTCAACTTAATTAGATACGACGATGCTATTATCGAGATTCTCATAAAATGGAACTAAATCTTGCGTTAAATGTATGAGCACTTAACCACTTACTAGATCAGTAGTAATCTTGTAATAAGGTATAAGAATAATTGTGGCTTAAATTGGATTCCAATTAATTGAGGAATTATTGAAATATTTATTTAATAAGCTAGAAATTCTCTGCGAGAATATTAACGGTTGAGGCCTTTCGTGGTACTGGAGTATATGTGAGGTGACTGTAAACCAGACAGGTTGTAAGTTCCCCATTCGAAGGAAAAAAAAAATAATATTTTCATTTCTTCGTTCTGGTAACAAGGTAAAGCGGGTCGTTGACTTTCACTACTCAATGTCTCAAACACGTAACGGAACTGATGTGTCTTTATAGGAACGGAGTCTCTAAACATTAGGTTCCTCTGACTACACTGACAAGTGCAGGATACTGCGTGGTGCTGAAAAAAGATTAAATATACTGGTAAGCTCCTCTCTCAAAATATACATACATATACATATACATACATATACAAACATATACATACATATACATACATATACACACATATATATACAAATTTATACATTTTGTAATATTTTGTTAGACCGACTGTTATACTATAAACAGTGAAAAATATACCATTATTTGTTACCAGAGCGATGAAATGAAAAGGCACATAGACAAGGTTGGTGAAAGGACTGAGGATCCTAGCGTTAAGACACTCCGTTCCTGTTAAATTGGAGACGGAAATCAATGCTGGGCTTTACCTTGCTAACAGCACGAAGAAATGAAAACAATAAATATTTAATTTCCTTAAGTAGGAGTCGAACCCACAACCTGTAGCGATTGCAGTCTTATACTTGTGCTCTTACTCTGCGAAAGGCCTTGAATTATTTTATTTTGTAAAGTATTTTAAATGCTATTGCTAACTTTAAAAAAACGAAATTAATCAGGAAACCTTATGACATTGTGCAAGAATATTTTAAGGATAAAAAATTGTTTAGTTAAGATCATTTGAATTTCACACAGGAATGGTCAAATTCGGCGGAAAGTGAAAAACGGAAGTAGAACGTAGTGTCTTAACACTAGGTTCCCGGGTTCCCTCCACCTACCCTACCATGTGCGGCGATACAGTGCAAAGCTAAGATAGAGAATAAATTACTATAAATAACGTAACACGCATTCTTGTTATACATATAAAAATCCCTTACATCACAGAAAACATATATTATATTATTACTAATAAATCCTGAAAACTAAAAGATTTGTCTCGCTGTTTGTGATGCTGCGCCCGTACACCGGCCTAAATGTCTTCAAAGGACATCTATGTACGTGATCGGAATGAACTAAGCACTTCACATTTATCGTCGACTATCATTTGACAAGTGAAATTATGGAATGTTCTTACCTATAATGGTTGAGAATGGCCAGCGAAGCTAAAAACGGGGTCACAGACGGACAAATTATATTATATTGTATATAAATTGATTGTAAGGCATGTTGTGGCGTTGAGGCACAAAGGTTTGACTGTAAAAGCGACAGGTTGTGGGTTCGATCCCCGCTCGAGGAAATTGATTATTTAATATTTTTATTACTAATATAAAGTTATATATTGATATGGTAAATGTTATATTTTGCTAAAATATATTTAAAATATACACACTGTATTTCGCATATAACAAGACATGGCCATATGTGAATATTATTAAGCAGCTTAACGTTTTTTTCGGGTTCCCAGTATTTTCCTGCTCGGAACCCTATATTCTTCATTTTCCGCCATTTTTTTAAAAATATTGCATGTCTACTGGCGGAACTTAACGCCGTTCTTTGTCTTCATATATAAGGTAAAAATAAAAAAAAACCATTTATTCAAGTGAGAATCGAACTCACGATTACCACGAACGACCATATAATGTAATGGCTTTAAAATCATTTTTTTATTATATTTCTAAAAGGGTAATAATATTATATAAAGCATTTTAATGAACCGTCCGTCTATATTTACTCAAATGTATCGGAGTCATCTCTAACAATGCTACTTCTAAAAGAAAGCCTTTGTTATTCCGCGCTGAAACCTTTTTACAAATTGATTACTTTCTAACACAATGGAGCGATACAGTGATTGTTAGAAAAATTTAAAATTAAATAAATATTATTAATAATTGTATGCGAAAAAAAACACTGTACACAAAAATAGTCAGTGTTTTTTTTTTTCATATTTACGCTGTATTTCATATGACAGGGTAGAGGTAGAGAGAACTTGGGAACATAGTGTTAAGACACTCCGTTACGTTTCCCAATTATCACCGAATTTGAGGCATTTGTGTAGAGTGGTGGAGCTCAACGCCGCACTTTGCCTTATTACCAGAGCTAAAATTATAAACAATTATTTAATATTTTCAAATTAAATATTCAAATATTTAATTTGAAAATATTAAATATTTCATTTCCACGAGAGGGGATCAAACCCACAACCCGTCGCGTTTACAGTCACATGCATGTGCCCGTGCGCCAACGCCAACCAGGTTCCCCTCCACCTGTAATTTCATACCAATTACATTATTAAAGATCAACGGGAAGTACAGTTTATGAAATCTGACAAATTTAAGTTTGCATTCGTCCGTATGCACTTTTGTACCAAACGAAGTACTTATAAATAAAAGTTTATAATATGTTTTTTAAATCATAAAAATCTCATAAAAATCTTTACATTTTGGATTTTTCTTATTTATTTGTAGATATTTTCCTTTTTTTGCGCAATTTTTTTGGTTTTGTTTATTCAGCCAATTTAATGCTTCTGCATCAAATTAGCTGAATAATCAAAACACATTAAAAATGATGAATTAATGCTCATACATATAGAGTATGTGTTGATTGCGTTGTTCTAAAAGCTTTCTTTTCGTGATTCGGCTTCATATCTCTATGCAATCTCTAGATATATGATCTTATCATACGTAAAGACAGACGGATCACGGTATATATATATATATATATATATATATATATATATATATATATATATATATAT
>DWMZ01001473.1:0-16362 GCA_018249855.1 Eueides tales michaeli
ATATGTTTCATTTAGAACTTTTTTTATCTATAACAAAACTAGTATTCTTCAGTAACGCATATGGCAGGCATAATAATATAGGTCAAGCAGAGAAATAAGGTTAACACACTCAATTTTCCACTTTCTTGGCATTCGGTAGCTCGTAGTAGTATACTACATACTTATGACTTAGTTTGTTAGAGCGGTTTGACGATATTCAGGAGGCGTAAATTCAAATTCAACATTTAATTTCTATTTTTAAATATCTTTTTCCTAAGTGTGGAATATTACTTTATATATAAATATGTTTTAAGCAAAGCTATACTCAGCATCTACGGTAAAATTGAAATGGCATAATATGAAAAACGTTAATAAAAAAATTTCATTGAACCAATTCTCTATTTAACAGTTGCGATTTAATTTATATGCATATATTAATTTATATGTACATCATTTTAAATGTTTTTAAATTAAAGCACACCTGAGATATCCAGACTTCATCGGCAAGCAGCTCATTAAGAATAACAGTCGTATCTTTACTGGGGTTTTGCATTCTCTTTTCGGCCACTCGTTTACTGCATTCCGCGTACATGAGGTATTTTTGATGCGATATTCTTGAAAACAACTGCACTCGACCACAACACGTACTACATACGAGGAATTCCTGAAAACAGTATTTACTCTTTATTTTGTATAATAATAATAATCATTTAATGCCGGAAAAATTAATGTTTAAAAGGTTATACAGAAAACAGTGGTAAAAGGCTTAATTAAGCTAATATGATGCTTAAGTTTCGACGGCCAGATATTTTTGTTTTCTGCACAAAATATTTTTATTTTCTTATTAGTTGATTCTTTGTAGAATTTTATTGATGTGAGTCTGTTAAACAGTATTGGAGTGGTAAAAAATAAAAAACAGTTATTTCAGGGATATATTTGCTTTTAGATCTTAATATTCGAGCACTCCTCGTAATGGAGTGAGCTCGCCGGCGCAATTACTGATGGGCAGGCGTTTAAACACGAAGCTTTTGTCATACAAGAGAATAAATGTAAGACCGATCGTAATAACGACGATGATTACTTAAAAAAAAAAAAATTCGTTCACATAGTTAAAAGAACAGACAGTACAGTATGAACGCATCACATGTTCCGCCAATTAAAATTGTAGGATTAAGCGTAAAGCTAAATAAAAATATTGTAAAACCAAATAATAATATATTATGTGTTTTTTAGCTTTGCCAATAAGGCAAAGCGCGACGTTGAGTTCCTCCACATAACACGCAATATCTTAAATTCGGCGGAAAGTGGGGACCGGAATAGTGTCTTCCACTGGTTTTCCAAGTTCCCTTTGTCTACCCTGCCATGTGCAGGATTCAGCGTAAAGCTAAATAAAATTATTATACTATTCGTCAAGCAAAATCATTGCTATCTTTTAAAAAGTCTGTACAATATTATCTTGTTAACAAAACAACAACAGCTTAGACAGTATTCTTATGTATATTAAATTTATAGTTTTTCTCTCGTGTTACGGTTATTGTATGTATGTATATGGTACGAAGGTATGTATGAATGTATGTATTTATTTATAAATGTATGGATGTAGGTATATATATATTTAGTATTAAGTATGTATGTATATATGTATTAATATGTATATATCATTTTTAATTGTATAACATGTACATAATTTTTTTTGTATTAATTAGAATATCATTACTTTTGTTAATCTGTTACGTTCTTTACTTCCACCACCTTACTGTTAATTTTAATATTAGTATCTTTTCTCCCTAAAGGTTATCAGAAGAGATGGCTATTTAGCCATAAGATCGCCTTTTGTACATAGTCATAATATAAGTCTCTGTAAGTTTTTTTTCTATATATATACTTGGTGTACAAATAAAGTTATAAATTAATAAAAAATAAAATGATAATAAAACCAAAATAAAGTACCTTCTCATAAGCAAGCCTCGCGTCCGGCTGCACGGGCTCCAAGGTGGCGGGGTTGTAGGGCTGGCCGTACAGCAGCAGGCGCGCGGTGGCCGGGCGCAGACAGGCGCGGCACGGGCCCGCGCCCGCCGCCACGCTAAGGCCGGGCCACGTGGCGGCGGCCGCGTCCAGCGCGCGCGCGTCGCCCGCCCCGCCGCCCGCGCCGCCCCCGCCGCCCGCGCCCCACGACACGCGCGCCCGCATCGCCTCCGTCACCTCGTCCACCGTCTTCACGTTGGATAGGAAGTAGTCGTCTGGAATATGTGTACAGTGCGGTTGACGAGTTGTGGCCGCCCAGAACGTTTTACGATTGTTTTAGTTTACAAAGCCTAATATCACAGCGGCCACGACTCGTCGATTGTACTATGTTAATATACGTACGCAATTCTTTAGGCACTTCATTTCGCACTTTCTGCCCAATTTTCGAAACATTGTTTGCTAAGTGGAGGAACCCAATGCCATGTTAGGTATTATTACTAGAGCACGGACATGAAAACAATGCATTCCTGTGGAGATTAAACCATCATACACGTTCACATTACATTTAATCTGACGCTGCCGCTGTGCCGAGGGCATATTATAACACAAGTTTATGGAAGACCATGTCGCTATCGATAAGCATCAGACTGTGAATGCAATGATGTATTACTCAATGCTATCTCGGAAACGTGAAGTAGTATAATTAGCCCGCTATAGCAACAAAAATACGACGTTGCGTTTCGTCACTCGATAATGTCGAATTCAGGTAAAAAGAAAAAAACAAAGTGTGAATTAACTCTCACTGCCTTTCCTGTTATTTTAGACAAAGCATATAGTTGAAAAATGGCGTCTAAACTTTTTATAAAACTATGACGAGCAATAATAAAATGTGAAAATAAATATCGAATATGATATTTTCTTTTACGTTTTACAGTTAGGACAGTTTTATATAGCGTAATCTATATCAATTATAAATATAAGTTCATTTAAAACTAATGATATAAATGATACCTTGTTCTTGAAATATTTCTGTTAAGAAATTAGGGTCCAACGCGTGAGATATTAATGTCTGTATATATACTTCAAAATTTTCTTGATACATTTGGGTCTCCAGCATTCGCTTCTCCATGAAACTACCGTCGTCGAGAGATAAGTCGTTTCTTACTAGTTCCACTATCGTTTCCAGGTGTGATTGTGACCGAACTTTAACTTGTACTTGGCTGTAAAGTTTTTTATTTTGTGGGTTCCATGCTGCATACTGAAATTTTAAGAGTTAAACAAAATAATGTCTTATGTCATTTAATAATTTCAAGCCATCGTAACGTAATGGCAAAGCGTATGATTGTAAAGTTTGCATTTGTGAGTTCGATTCCCATTCCAGGGAGTTGTTTTTATTTCTTCGTCTGGTAACAAAGAAAGCACGTTGTCGCCACTAAGCATAACCTCTTAATAATTGGTCGGGTTGTAGGGAATGATCTTTGAACATTTAAACCTTATTAACCTTATCCTGCCATAGGCACGATATAGTGTAAATCCAAAAATAGTTAATGTAATAATTTTTTTTTTACCAATTAAAGTAAAATACACCGGCAATAAGGTAACATTTATAATTATTAAATATAATGTAAATAACTATGAATTGAAAAATGTATATTTTATTTTTTATCATTTCAATATTATAAAAAAAATATTATATCAAAATGTAAGAAATAAAAAAAGGCAAGGCGCCTATCGAGGCGCAAGGGCACAAGCGTGTCTTAAAGCGCTACAGTTAAAATACTAAATATTCAATGTCCTCGAGTGGGAATCGAACCCACAACCTCTCGTTGTACGTTTATAGTCGCACGCTAGTGCCTCTGCGCCACGACTGGTCAACTGGCTTGTAGCAATAGATTTTTATATACACTAGAACACCCGGAACTCCTGGAACCTGAACCTGGAATATTGGGAAGCTCGGGCACAAATGCATTCATTGATTGCAAGCATTAAGTGTCAGACACACACTAACGGTTACTCATGAGGTCACTAATAGGCAACGCAATGAAGTCAATGAGTTGTTTGCATACATACAAACATGAGAAGTATTATTATAATATAGAATAGATATAAACACTTCTTACTCTCAACTCTAAATATTCAAATAACAAAAAAAAATGATGGACTGCTTTTAAATGATAAATTCAATTGCTTTTAAATGATAAACATACATAAAAGTTTTAAAAATACTTACTGTAGATATGTTGCGGTAGAGTACTTTGCCGTTTTCCTCAAAGGGCTCATATTTTTGAAGCAATGTTTTCCCGTCAACTCTCCATATCGCCGGCCACATCTCGTTTAGTTCGCTTTTTATCGCAACGAACTCTCCCGACTTAAAATACAAAACACAACATATTAATTAATGTAATTATCGTTGAAGTCGTTGTGGCGCAGTGACATAGCGTTTGACTATAAACGACTTCGGTGGATTCCGACTTTCTCTCAGGAGTGAAATATTCTCATCCTTTCGCTTTGGTAACAAAACAAAGTGCGGGGTTTAGCTCCACTATTTATCACGCAATATGTTGAAAAGAGGACTGTAAGGGAGTGAGGGAGATTATAGTATTTTAATACCATATTTTATCCGTTTAACAACTTTATAGCACAAATGAGAATTATTGTGGCATTAAATTAACATAATAATCATAATAAAAAAATTGGTATAGTAAAAAATCTACAATGCTTTAGAGGTCATTTGCATTATTTTTATTCACATATATATAAATAAAATTACATATATTACATATAAATTTTTCGCTATGCGTCATTTTCTTACGTCGCAGATTTAATTTAACAGGGAATTAATTACCAAGCAAAGTAATTATTATTCATATATATATAATTCTATGTTTTTATTATAGAGGCATAAAAATATACAAAAGAGAATATAATATGGAGAATGTACTTATAGAATTAATAACGAAGTATCTAATAAGAAGTAAGAAAGAAGTATCGAAAGGCAAACTGACTATAAAGATATTCCCACTCAGACGCATGAAATATTTACATTTTTTCGTTCTGGCAACGAGCCAAAATGCGCGTTGAGTTTCGTCACTAAACAAGCAAGATCTCAAAAATTGGTCGGAAACTGAAAAACAGTGTTAAAACACTACCATTGTGAGATACAGCGTGAGGTTAAAAAAATTTACCTGATATGGCATTTCCTCTATTTGAGGTCTATTATTGTCCATATGCCCCGTGTTTGATATTTGCTGATGTGACTTGATATGATGCAGTTTCCTGTTCGAATTAGAATCTTCTGCAGAACCGTACGGACTATAAGCCAATGCATTCGTTAATGCGGCAACTAAAATATTAATCATAATAATTAATGTACACAACACAGTTTTATTCAAAAGCGTTATATTAAAAAAAAACTTTTAAGACTAACCTTACCTTTTAAAGTGATACACCAATTGTTTTTAATATTGTTCAGTTTTAATTTCTTTTTTGTTAACATAAATTATAAAAGGTAGGAACGGTCAGGGAAAGGGATAGCCAACGGCTTTCACCATCATCATAACATGTACATTTAATTTGATTTCTTTAAAACATATTTAAGTAATAATTCAATCGGCTGCAATACAATTACATTATAATATGAGTATATAAAATGAACATGTTACTACGTGGCGAAGTGAGGGGTGCTACCAGGAGTAATTACAAACTAAAATTATTTAACACATATCAGTAATATACTCGCGTTTATTTTATGTCTTCTCCTATTATACAAAAGTATTTACATAAAATATTGAGAATTGTGCATAAACAAATAACAATTAAATAGAAATACAAAAACTTATGTTCAGGGCATGGCCTCCTAATACATTACTCGCAATAATTTATAGCTGTCAATGTATTATGCAATTCATCGTCTCCTTATAATATAAAATCACTTTCGGCTAACATCAAAATATATGAATACACTATCATAAGTACCAACTAAATTCAATACTGTAAATACAATACATCATTAGGTATGTACAACGGACACCACTGGTATCGATCCCATAAAAAAATATACCACAATTTTGAAATTATTAATGGTAGCACCCCTTCAATAGCGAGTATGACAAGAGTCACAAAACTACAATTTACAATAACATGGCACTAATAATGTGTCATCAACAATAAAGTCGGTGAAATCTTGTTACAGGCTAACCCTAAATATCGACTTCTACTAAGATAGGTACATCACATTTTCATCGTAGACAATATTTACAGTGGACTATTATAGATTTCATCTAATAAAAATTTACATATCACAGTTAAAATGTAACAAGTTTTCACTACCGCCTCTGGGGCCGGCTCGCTCCTGTCATACAAGCTTCAGGGCTAGCTCTTCACCATCGCGCTCTACTTCTCAAGTGGAAATCTAGTAAATTGAACGCACCTTCTTCGGGCTGGTGTTGGTAATAGTATTGCTGCTGCGGTGCGGGCTGCAGCGCGGCCACGGGCGGCGGCGCGGGCGCGCGCGGCTTCTTGTGCGGCGCGGGCGCGGGCGGGGGCGCGGGCGCGGCGGGCGGCGGCGCGGCCTTGCTGGGCGCTCCTGCGCGCGCCTTCTTGCCCTTGTCCGCGCCGGGGGGCCCGGGCGGGGGCGCGGGCGCGGGCGCGCTCGGCACGTTGAGCACGGGCTTGCTGAGGCGGCGCGCGTCCTCGTCCGCCTCGTACGCCTCCTCCGAGCCGTCGTACTTGCGCTTCCTGTCCTTGCTCAGGCCATAGTAACGCGGGTCGTCCAGCAGGCCCGCCGCGCCCACCGAGCTCATGGCTGGGTTGCTGAGCGGCATGCCGGCGTTCAGCGATGTGTTGGCGGACATCGCGCCGTTTGCGCTCTGTTGGTTGGACGTGGCCTCGCAATTTTTGTGCTCGTTAGGAGTGTACGCTTTGTTGTTTGCGGTGTTATTCGTATTGGTCCTCGACCAGGTGGACTTCCTGGCGCCCCTTCCGGCCGGCGGAGGAGATGTGTCTCTTTCGCCTTGTAAAAATTTTAAATATGAAGCCATGAAGCCCGAGCCGGGACCCGTGACCGGGACGTTAAACTTTTTTTCCATTATTTTTGAAGTAGCGTCTTGTGAAGTGCTGTTTATGTTCTGCTGCTGGGAAGAGGGTGCTACCGTCGATGCAGTATTTGCTCGTTGTTCTGCAAGGAAACCAAGTTCTTCTTCTATATTAGGTACTACCACCTTAGGCTGTTCCTCTTCACGAGTTTCTGGTGTGGAAAAAGATGACGAGGAAGCCGAAGGTGGTGTCTCGCTAAACGAAGACAACGGTGTTAACTCCACGGAAGATTGGAAATCGGGATGGGGGCCTAGGTGGAAGGGCGGGAAGTAAGTTAGTGCGTGTCCGTGTTGCATCGCAAGTGCTTGGTGTTGATTAGCAAAATTTGTAGCATGTAAAGATGCTTGAGACCCGAAAGCAGATGTGCCAGGAAACATTTTTGGAGGTGGTGGAGGAAGATTCCACCTCTCGAAGTCAAAGTAACCATTCTGTTGTTGATTACTTGTTGAGCTATGGGCAGGAGGAGGAATTCTATTAGCCAAATAATCTGCCATAACAGCATTTGAAATTTCATTCATGTTAGTGTGGGGATTTTTTTCTGTGCTTTTCCGACGTGATACAGATTTTGCAGGTATAGATGACACTGTAGATTGATTTTTAGAAGATTTTACTTCTTGTAATTGACAGCTTTGCTGTAAATTTTGTAAGTTTTTTACAATACTCATGGGGTCACCACGACAACTAGATAAATCTTGTAAAGCTACATTACTGCCATCAATATAATTATGTTGATGTTTGTCAGACAAACTTAAGATTCTATCAGTAGAATTTTGAGATTGTGAAGTAGATTTTTCACTATGAGTATTACTTTCAGTTAAACCATTATTATAACTACTAGAGCTATTACTATTACCATTACTACTAAATTTTCTGCTTGATTGTCTTTCACTTTCCCAACAATTCTGACTTGAATTTTGATTACGTTCATACCTATTCTCACTGTATGATTTACTTTGTTCTATGCCTAATGCTCTTGTTATAACACTGGGATAGGCCACTTGACTGTTTTGCGAGGGAGGTCGCGAAATAGATGCATCTAATGGAGATCGTGGAGCAGTATTATTTATTTTACTATAGTGGTCTCCATGCTGCTGTGGAGAGTTCAAAGAGTTCATAGGACTATGATACATAGGGTAGGCAGGACTAGAACCATGTCCTAGAGGAGAAGTTTGGGGTGCTGTTTGTAAAGGACTTTGCCTTCTGGCCACGCTGCAATCAGGGCCATTTTGAGAACTACTACTGGAATAACCAGTATCTGTACTGGAACTACTTTTTGCTCGAACATGATATTCAGATTCTACATTGTTACCACTTTGATAATGCCTAAAACTTGAAGACTGAGATGATGAATATTGAGAATTACTAACTCTGCTAGATTTGGAAGCACTACTGCTGCCACTATAATTAAGTCTACCAGGGGCATCCATTATAGAGTAGCTTATAGGGGAAGATTGAGGTTGAAGTTTATCACTTGTTTCACAGCTTTTTCTTTGCTCACTACCTAACTCTGGATAAATTTTACTTTGTGCTTTTGTCTGTATTTGAGGTGGTTTAGATGTGGGGGAAACAAATCCACTACTGTTAACAGTAGGTGTTCGAGATGGTTTTTCACTACTAGAGTTTTTAGGAGATTGAGAGTTATAGATAGAGGCTGACGGTCTTGTGGAAGAGGATGTTCGGAAATCTTTACTAGGTGTTGTGGAAGAGGAAGTCACTGATGGAGTTGACACAATACACGATTGCTGAGAGTGAGCAGTGTTACTTGCAGAACTTGAATATGACTTACTTCCAGCATAATCCTGCTGTGATGACAGTTGACCACTTTTTGAACCACTTGTACTGTATGAATTATCAGTCTGATTTCCAAAATTTGAAGGAGATTGAAAAAATGTTGACGATGATGTTGAGGAGGCCGTTTGTTTTGATGAAGTTGCAGGTGAACCTGACCTATTTGTTTGTTTACTACTTGATATTTGAGAATTAAGATGATTATTTAGTGTTTGTGCAGCAGCAAAGTGAGCATTAAAATTTTCATATGCTGCTGACGCTTTTGTTGTGGCAGGACTTGGTGATGAGGGCACAACACTTTCATGAGGTAGAATGCCAAATGGGCTAGGTAGTTGATTATTTCCTTGCCAATTAATACCACTTGTACTACCAGGGGTGGAAGGTTGATCAAAAAATGATGATCCTTGTGCAGCTAGTGTTTGATGTGAGTAATTTTCTCTTAAAGAAGATATTTCCGTTTCTACAGAAGATTGTTTTGATGCAACAGCTGCTTGCGCTTGTGCTATTACTTGACGATGTTGTGCTTGAAGGGATGAACTATAATGTGCAGGCTTTGGATTTGCATGATGAAATAATGGTGAGAACACTGCATCATATCCCACTGCAGGTGGGGACAGAAATCCACCGGGGTTAAAGGGAGAAGCAGTTGAAGATCCTAGTTGGCCTGCTAAAGATGCCGTAGTGTGAGCAGCTTGAAGAAGTAATTGGCTCGTTGTTGAAGGCACCGACTGACTTCCTAGCCCAGAACTGCCACTTGTTAGATGGTGATGAAAATCCCCACTTGCAGCACCCGCTTGTACCCCTGCTAGCCGATTGTACGAAGCATATGCTGACCATGGTCCTACTGGATCCATTACCACCTCCGTGTTGATTTGTTTTGTGATAATTTACGTAAGTTGTCAACAGAAGTCCACACTTTCATCCATAGTTTTATATACACATACGATATATATATTTAGTACCACTAAATTGGAGCACTTTAAATCATTCTTAATATATTATTAACTCCTTCTTACTTGCGGATAGTACTCCTGAAAACAAAAAAAACATAAGCATTTTAATTTTATAAATATTTTGTCTTATTGGAGACATTTGTACATTAAACGTATTATTTATTTACTTTAAATAGTTATTATTATAATTATAAGATAAAAAACACTATCTAAAGAGAGAAATTTACTTTTAATACAAACATAAAGTAAAATAAAAATAATGCGCCGCTCCGACATAATAGCGTCAATGTGTTTGAACAATACAAAAGTTAGACTCTGGAATCTGTTTTACAGTACAGGCATTATTGGAAATGAACATACCATTGCATTTATTTGGAATAACCATTTATCAATGTGGTTTCAGAGGACGCTCACACGACAGATAACATCATAAATATGGCCTCGACTCTTCGAGTGCTGGTTGCGACGGGTTTTGTCTATTGTGAAATTAACGACCACAAAAATATATTTGGAATTACATACAACTGATCACTCTATAATGCACACTTTATAATAAAACTTTATTTCCTTGTTTACTTTTAATACTGTTTAAAGGGAACAATTACTTTATTTACAAGTTGAAATACGACAACGTTTCGCCTTTCACATTAATCGCCGCCATCTTACATGTCGAATGTCGGACGAACGACCGCACAACAAGCGGTGGCTAGCGCCATCTATAATCTGTTTTAACAACAGTTCTTAAATATAATCTGTGTAGAACATTTACATATCTATAATATTTAGGCCCTTTTCGAAATTATCAAAATAGTAGAAACGACGTTTCAACTGCTAACGTGGGGTTCGATTTAGTGAGCGCGCCATCATCTATCAGCTGTAGTAATAATCCGGACACCTTTTGACAGTGCTTACGGATTCAACAAGTTAAACATAACCGAACAGAGCATTTTTTGATATAAACATGAAATCAGTATGTGGTGTAGCAAATGGAGATGGTAAAATACTTGTATTTCAAGCATTTTTTTAAATCGAGGACAGTGATGATAGTGACATTGACGTGGAACGTCAAAATAACATCAATGCTCACGATGCTACTAGTGAAGGCTCATGTGACGTCATAGTCATACGAATTATAACTCACGTTGGTGCGTTTGAGCGCTGTCTGCACAATTGGGAAAACGGCCTATGTTGACACATTGGCACCTATTAAGCCTCACTCATCAATTCGTTTCAAACGGATATGTTTTCTGCGTAATATTATATATAAATGGTAGAGAACTGCCTATATATTTTAAACACACATATATATTCAACATGGACTATTAAAAAATACCCAATTATAGTGATGGTAACTGAGTTAAAACATATTTAGTGTATTTTTTTCACTTTACGTTGTACTCATGGCACGGCATGGTCATAGGAAATTTCGGAACACAATGACATTTTGTTCTAATAAAGTCACTTGCATTCCGTGGAACCCAGGCTCTTTTCCGAATTGTCGAAACAGTAATAACGTCGTTTCAACTGCTACGTGGGGTCTGATTTAGTGAGCGCGCCAACATCTATCATCAGTTTTAATAATTAGGCGAATATGTGTGTTTACGGATTCAACAAGTTAAACATAATCAAATAGAGCATTTTCTGATATAAACATGAGTGGAGTATGTGGTGTAGCCGATGAAGATGGTAAAATGCTAACTGATGGAATCTTCCCACGCGACCACCCCGCGAGTTCCCCGTATTAAGCCTTTCAATGTTTTAATTTCTAAGTTTTCCCTTGTCTTAATTTGTCAGTTTTCCATTGTTTTAATTTTTACCTTATTATTTGTAATATTTTTTAGATCATTCTTTATTCTCACTTCGAGTAAAGCAGTCGTTAGTTTTAATATAATTATTATATTAATATATAATTAATCAATAATTCATAAATATTCGGTATTTTTTTCAATGTTTTGACTGCCACAAACGTAATTAGTGTCAAATGCTTTTCGAAAACCAACGAAGTATATAAATATTGGATTATTAAATTCACATGCCTTTTTTATGATTTGTCTTACATTTGGAATTTATTCACGTGCTCCTTTTTTTTTTGAAAAAGGCTGCTTGTTCCTGACAAATTTTATATGAATCTATAACTATTAAATAAAAAAGAAAAAATGTAATCCGAGCAGACGCCACTTGTTCTATTAATATATAATTAAAACAACCATTTTTTACCACATTTATTATGTACAGTATCTAAATTTTACTATTATATTCTTTGGTTTAGATTCATTTTAAATAAAGGAAGACTTTAAGATAAGCAAAAGACAATCTACAGTAAAAACCAAAGCTTATGTAGATAGCAAATAACGACTAAACATCCTTGGAGTATCATAATTAAGTATTATTTATTACTAATATGGATCACAAATAAAAAAATATAACCTTATTTGATAGACAGCTTTAAGACTGGAAATATAAAAATAATATATTGCAAAATCTATTTAAAAATATAAATATACAGACAGTAAAGTAACAAAAATATGTTTCACAAAACAACTTAAATATTTTTATTCAACACACTCTCTAATATCTTAAACTCTTACGTTTTTATTTATTTAAATATATATTATCTTCCTTTCACCTACTTAATTTTGCGTAAAACATTTTGTAGTAGCTAGTAACTACACAAGGAAATGTTTTATTAATACATATAATTTATGAAATTCATACATAAAAAATCAAATCTAGTAGATTTTTAAGCATAGGATTGCATTTTTAAATTTGGCACAAAATTAACGGGACAAAAAAGTAGACGGCACCTATAACAACGCACATGTTTACAACCGTGCTGGACGGCTTAAGAAAAACGATTATACATATATTACGTTATACAATAGTGTACGAAACTTAAATAATATCGTTTTAATAATATAGGAGATCGTAATAATGTTTACTTTTAAAAATTAAAGGTTTTTTGTTAAATATTATACGTAATCTTTTGTTATTTCTAAATTGTATCTCTATACAATAATATCCATATGTATTGAGTGTTTCATGCAAATTAAGACTTTGATCTCGCTGTTGTACATTCATGACAAACTTAAATAAAATTATACAGGAAGATATCAAATAGAAAACAATATTTTTGGCATTAAAGTACGAATAGACCACGACATTATACATAGTACAGTGTATCGAGTGTTATCAATCCCATTAATTGCTAAATTTATTATGTTATATCAGTTGTGAGAATATGTTGAGCCCAACAAGTACCGTCGTTGAAAAGTTTTCGAAGAGGCTTGATATTTCGCACAAGAAATCCATTTTATTAAGATCAGTTTACATTTGAACTGCTGAGACAAATCCAATATGTAGTATTGGACTTGTCTGAGACAAGACAACTTATACACAAAAAATCTATATATGTTTGAGCAGTACATACGTTAATGTCTGAGTTTTATCGAATTTTCTATCGTAGTCAATTCATAGCATTAAATTCGCTTAGTATTAACATTTTATTTAATATAATCTATCCGTTAATAAGTAATATAAGTTCACACAAAAATATATTGCATAAATAACTAGCCTGTGTCCAAATTATACAAAACGAACACATGTATAATCATTATTCAATGGAAGTTACATAAATCAAGGAGAACATACTTCATGTATTTTATAGTCATGCAAATTTTAAATATTAATATTGATAATAAGAAAATGTAATAAATGAGACTTGCTTATACAATTACAGTTACATAATTTTTCCTTATTTTTTTACCTTGCATTATTGAAATGTTATATTTAGGTGATATAAAGCATATTGAGCGGTATATGTATATATTGTAATATTTTTAAAGTTTGGTAATATATCTAAGTGTTTATATGTATATATATATATATATATATATATATATATATATATATATATATATATTGATAGCAACTCAGTTTCAGATGACATAAGTACACGATTATTGTTATTATATCAAAGATACCAATTAGTTTATTCGCACAGAACTTATATTAAAGTCCCTTTACGTGTTTGTGCACTGTGTATTATGTCTACACAAAAAATGTAATGGATTTAAAAGCACTATTAGACTGCTTGGCATTAAATTAAATGAGTTGCTTATTTTTAGCAAGTATTGACAGATGGAGCAAGTTTATATTACTAAATTTAGGAAAGAAAAGTATTGTTCCTAAGTGTGGAATAACACTTTAAACATACTAAAAAAAGTTTATATTATTTGTCAACTAAGCTTCGGATTATAAATTTGGTTATTTCTTCGCTCTTTATTAATAAGACAGTAATTTACAAAAAGACTGAAAATATATAATTTTTTGAAATATTTAAATAAAAAAGTATTATATTAATTTATTATGAATTTGAAAACTTTTTAGTTAAGCTAAGATTCAGATCACTGTATTAGTAAAGTATTTAGAAAATATAACCATTATTTTCATAGCGATAGTAAAATAAAACTATATATACGTCTGTGCAACTTTGGTATTTGATACTATATCTACTAAACATTTACTTATATAAAAAAGTAACAAAGTATTCTTTTGATTATATGTTTTAATATTCAGAATTATAGCATAATTTACAACAGTGAAATAATGTTGCATATAATATTAAATTTAGGATGCTGACTGGTTTAATTGTAACTTGCAATTATGCATGCATATCACATAGAATAAAAATGATTTATAATCATTTAATACTACCACACAAGTTTATCACTAGACTAGACATGTTGCCGCGTGTCATGGGCTATTTAAAATGTAATGTATCGAGAGAAAATTCGAAATCTTATGTCATTTCTATATTTGTAAACTTTAGTAAATTCGGAAATCTTTATGAATGGCAGTTTGATTTTTTACTATTTTGAGTATTAAATTAAACAAATACAACCTATAAAAAGCGCTGTAATTACAGATATGCACGTAAATTGTATGAAATATGAAAAAGTTAACATATAACATGTCCATTAACTATACGTTATGAGATACTTTCGCAGAGCGTGGAAATAAAACTTTCTGCGGAGACGTTACATAAAAAAATCATGTATTTAGTATTTTGGAAATAATTGTTATTATTTAATTTATTTCTTATTGTACCATATTTTTATAGATTTATATTGTATCCTGCACATACTATGGTGGAAATGGAGAACTTGGTGTTAAGACAGTGTTGTGTTAAGTGCTGGAACTGAACAATTTAATATTTCACTTCCCTAAGTGAGATTCAAACCCACAATCTTTTGTTTACATTCAAGCGCTTGTGCTACATGGAAACCAGCTCATAGTATTATTATTATTTCATAATGTTACTAAAACTTAAATTGAAAAACAATTTGCCGAATATAAGTAATTACAACGCCAAAAGAAAACGAGAGTATAATTAAAGCTTAAATGCTTCAGAATTAAAAAAATATATAAATAATCTTTGGATTCGAGTGGCAATTAAAAAACTTAACAATTCTAAACACTAAAAAAATCGATAAAAAAAACTTAAAAACAAATATCATTAGATTGGTATTTTTTCTTAGAGTATTTTATGTATTCCCTATGAGTATTTTCTTCCGCTTACAATCTACATAAGTTAAATATACCTTTTTTTCTAATTGATCCGAAAAATATTGCGTAAATCTTTTACTACTCTTTGACAATCAGAATTTAAGATTTCATAATATGAAAATATAAGTTTTCTTTTAATTAAATGCCTTGGGTGAGGGAATTTTCTAGAACAATGTCGAATTCATCCAATGGCTCGAGTATTTGCCTCAGGAATGTCAATAAGCCGCGCTTGCGCAGAAAACTTTGCTCTTCATACATTTCCGTGGTCACTCGCGTCAACGACATTGGTACTAGCATTCTGTGTAGCCAATGTTCCCTAAAACAGTTAAAAAACAATTAATTATAGTTATTATATACTTATAGGGCCTGTCGTGGCGCAGCGACACAAGTGTATGACCGTAAGCGAAGGTTGTGGTTTCGATCGTCACTCGAGGAATTGAAATATTCAATATTTTAAAATAAAATGTCTGATATTTTCATTTCTTCGTTTTGGTACAACACAAAGCGCGGCGTTGGGTTCCGCCACTCGACATGCAATGTCTTAAATTCGGCGGAAATTGGAGAACGGAACGGAGTGTCTTAACTTTAGGTTCCCAAGTTCGCTCTGCCTAACCTACCATGTACAGGATACAGCGTGAAGCTGATGATAATTATTGTGATAAAAGTTGAAACTTGAATCCGCATTTTTTGGGAATCGTCCAAACACTCTGTTTACAAATTCTTACATACTTGGACCATTACTTGAACCACTTCCAGAAGGCGCGGTTTCTGACTTTCAAATCCGAAATACCACCTTAAATAAAATATTCACCTCAAACTCAAACAAATAAACAGCTGAAATTTCCCATCTTTGCCCAGCGACCGTCCCACTGAGCTGATCTCGTCCATCAGGTGGCAGTAGCACCGCCATATCGCGCGGTGCTCCTGGTCCTGCCGGCAGTTGTACGAGACGCCACAGCCTTTGTTGGCTTGCGGGTCGTCTGTAAGACTCATTTTGAACTCGTCTTTTACTCTGGCT
>DWMZ01001474.1:0-16358 GCA_018249855.1 Eueides tales michaeli
CCTTTTCGTGGACGAATTTGTTGTTGCTTTTTTACGAGGCATGGATATTTTTCAAAGAAATCATTAAGGGTTGGAATGAATTTTAATAAATGTGCTTAATTAACGGAAGATAATTGTGATTATGACTTAAATGCATATAAAAAAAACCTTAGTTCAATATGTCAGTTGAATGTCTTTATTAATAAATATGCCGACTTTGCCTTTTTTCCATACAACGGGGTATGGAAAACACACGAAAGGAAATCCTTAGAGAACATAGATATCACGAAGAAAGGCCTACAGTGGAAATGAAATGGAAAGAGTTCCGCCACTCAACACAAGTTGTGTTGTCTCAAGTTTGGCGGAAAGCAAGGAATGAAAGTGTTTTAATGGGAACGGATTCTTAACACTAGGTTCCCAAGTTTTCTTTGCCATGTGCGTAAAGCTGCTTTTCTAATATTGAAAATGTGAAAATTTGCGAGGGTGAATGTTTGTTTCACATCATGCAAAAGCTACTTTTAATAGATTTGGATGATTTTTTTAGTAATATAGTCCATACATTATAATAACACATAACCGCCCTGTATTAGCTCAGTAATTACAAATATCAATGTATGTGAAAAGACAAAGTATGTCACTATTACACCAAATGAACAATGAGTTCTTAATAATTACTCGCTTTTGCGAAACAAAAGAAATTAATGAACATTAGCTAAACAAAAGGTTTAAGTTCAATAATAACGTTATATATTTTTTATATTATTATAAATAAAAAGAAAATATTATTACACGCTGTATATCGCACACAGTAGGGTAGACAGAGGGAACTTAGGGACCTAGTGTTAAGAGACTCCCTTCCATCCCCCACTGTCCGCCGAATTTGAGGCATTGCGTGTAGTGTGGCAGTACTCAAGGCAGCGCTTTGCCATATTACTGAGCGAAGAAATAAACACAATAAATATTTGAATTGATAATATTAAATACTTCACTTCCTCGACTGGGGATCAAACCCACAGCCTATAGCGTTTACAGTAACATACTTGTGCCCACAGGCTGCAACAGGCCTCATAAAATATTATTTATACAACTTTTTAAAACAAGCTTATGTTAATAAAGTAAGATTATTTCATGGTGATTTATATTTTACTAATCAAGCCCTTTCAGCATGGGAAACGTAAATGTATTTACAGGAACCGAGTGTCTATTCTGGAACCAAAAATAACCCTATCATTTGATATCCATATTTCGCGGGTTATGCAAAATTTTTTATTATATAGCCATTTTAATTTGACGATAATATTGATTTCACGACTTTTATCGTCATTTCGTCGACCGGGGATCGAACCCAGGACTTGTCGGTTGAACAGTTACACGCTTGTGCCGCTGCGCCACGGCAGGCCTCAAAACACATATTACTACGTTAAATAAGTCAAATAAAAGCTCAGAACTCTACTAAGATATATCTGTCATATATTTTTTTTAGAAATATTCTGATAATTTCGCAAATGGTAATTTTTTTATTAATTTATGGATTCCTCAATATTACCGGTTACCAAGTGTAGGAGCCAAGTGTTAACTTTGGTAATTAGAGTGAGCGTGGCGTTAAGTTCCGCCACTCAACACGTAATGTATCTGAAATTACGCATTGCGTAGGGAACGTTTCTCTAATTACCAAAGTGAAGCAATGATAACAATGAGGTATATCTAATAGCACCTACATTATTACATTAATTAACATAATATACATGCAAATACAGGCAAATTCGCCAGTATTCAAAGACAACTGTAGTAATATACCCAAAAACGTCTCACAATGTATTTCAATTTCCATAACAAATGACTTTCCTCGAAGTCGCTTCAAAATAAATTAATGAATCAGATAGAACTTCTAAAATAATCCCAACTGTACGCAGATTGGACTGAGAGAAGTTTTAATGGTGATTTATACGAGGAGTGGGGGCGAAAAAATTAAATCTATAAAGATCAAGTGAAAATTAACATGCCTTTGTAATAGCAGGTTATAAAGAGTTGAATGGGAAAAGTTGAAAAGCGTCGGGAGTGTCAATGTAAAAACAAAGTTTTTTATGCTTAATGAGTTGTGAAATGGACGCCACAGTTGTTGTTGTTGTTGCACAGTGAAGAATGAATGCGCTGGTTGTCAGTTCAAATCTATTTTGTGGAATATTTATATTTGTTACTAGGGTTACCTTTTACCCATGGTTTTGTCCCCAATGTTAAATTAAAATTGCACATGTGCCCACACCACAAATAGAAGCAATTAATGGAACGTTAGTAATAGACTAGATCCTTATTTGATAATTTAATTACTTACCTACCTCTTTCGCTTCGTCCACTGTTATCAATCTCTTCATACATGCCCTCCGTGGAGCCCTCATCCTATATACGTTACCCTCCTCTAGTATCGTAGATACTGTGTTTTCGAAGGACAACCGAGCTCCCTCTCCAATTAATTATCCAAAGCAAAAAAAAAATGAGAGGTTAACGTATTCAAATAAATAAACTCTTTTGTCCTTTCCACCTAGGTTACTCCGCTAGGATTATTTCCAGCGTAAAACCAAAAAAAATAACATAATGAACTGAAAAGGATCAAATGAACCGTATTCAGATTGAAACCAACAGCTGTCAGTCAGAATAGCTAACCCTGTGTAAGCCAAATAAGCATTTTATATGCATTTTAAAACTCTTTCAGTGTTGACTAAAATAATAAATATATAGAAAAATCTGTGACAGCCAACGTTGATTTAAATTATTATACGAGAATTTCGTATGGGACATGAAATTCATGAACTTTGAATGCATATATGTAGTAATATACACAGTAAAATATTTACTGCGAGTTAAATAAACTGGAATTCATTTTGTTGATACATAAAAAGTAGCTAGAATGAAGTTGAAAGTTATAAAACTTTATAACATGAGTTCTATATCAAGTATGAATAAGCGTATATCAAAAACCAAAGGAATAATATTTTTTTACTCTCTAAGTTATATAAAATAATGTTTTAATTAATTTAATAAAATGTTATATAGAGAAAATGCAGTAACTCAGCTACACACAGCACATCTAGGATCGTTTATGTGAGGTTACCAGTAGGGAGATTCATTATTTTCAATTCCTCACACTGGTAACAAGACAAGTAACGGCGTTAAGTTCCGCTTCTCAACACTTAATGTGTTACAATTTTGGCAGAAATTGGGAAATAGAGTATCATAACACCAGATCAGAATTGCCTGATGTATCCAAGATACATATAAAATTAAATTTATGTGTTACAAAACTAAAATATTTTGTCAAAACTATTATATTTAAACTTAAAATCATTTCAGCTTTAGGCAACGTAGGCATTATACATAGTGTTACTATCTTACTATTTAGAGAGAACTAGGGGACCTGAGGTTAAGACACACTATTCCCAATAAGATAGACATATAGATAAGACTATTCCGTTCCCCACTTTCTATCAAATTGAGGCATTGCGTGTTAACTGTCGCAACTGAACGCCGCACATCATATTTTAGTGAAGAAATGAAAATATTAAATAATTTGTTTCCTCGAGTGGGGATCGAACCCAAAATCTGTCGAGACAATCCGCATGAAGTCTGAATCTAAGATATTTTTTTTAAAATGCAAAAAAAACAATAAACTTACATAAACTAAACAAAATTACACCGGAAATAAGACTTCAACAACAGGTAAAAAGGGCGTTAGAAATCTGCGCACGTCATGTTCAGACAATCGTGTTCACTAAAAGTTGGGAACTTTTACTCGAACTTCTTCCTTCTGTTCTACAATGGAGGATGCTGTGGGAATTAATTCTTGACACTTTATAGCGATTTCGCAATGACTAACTATTATTAAATGCTAGCTAAAAATCTGTGTGTTTCATTAAATTTGCTTCAAGTAGAGTAAAATTTGATAAATTGACACCAAGTGTGATGTAATAGCACAAACGACTGTACGTGACAAGTTTTGGGTTCATTTCTCAATCAAGAAAATGAAATATTGAATATTTTAATTTTTGTAGCTCTGGCAAAGAGATAAAGAGCGTTAAGTTTCATCACTCAATTCGATGGAAAGTTCAATAAGTTTCGACAAACACTTTTTCATATAGATAATTCTCTTTTCCTATATTTTTTTTAGAAATAACTAAGAATTATGTATAACATGAAAAATTCTAAGAGTCCGTTAACTGGCCGTATACCGATATTTTGGTAATATAATTATAAAAAAGGTATCCTCTTACAAAAAATCTATCTTTATATTATATAGTATTTTAAATACCTACATGCACTGATATAAACTTATGTAAGGCCAAAATTGTAAAACATATATATTTTTATTTCAATTTCGAATTTTTCTTAATAAAAAAAAATGTAAGTTTATGGAACAAAATATATTCAAACACCAGTATCTAAGCTGGGCAATAGGAAACTTGTATATACCGGAAGCCTTTAAAGCTCAATAGAGAAACAAAGTTGGACAGTTAGTGCTTCCAGAGTACGCCTGCACGGAAATTGAATTTGTGAAATTATTTGCTACTCTTCAGCGACGCTTTCGTTTAGGCTCAAGAATAATGGTTATGACACACGAAGCGATTGTTTGTTGTTTTATCTTTGTTAACTGCTTAGCTAAAAAAATATTTGTGTTTCCTTGTTTAACTTCACGCAGCATACGTCACTTCTCGTCAAATATTTGAAGGCATTGCGTGTTGAGTGGCGGAGATCAACGCCGAACTTTAATGAATTCCGCCGGATGAGAATCAAGAAATCCAGAATCCAAGACTGATATATGTATATAATGAATGTTTTATTGTCTTTTACAGTAAGCTGCTTGTATAGAAAATCTAACAAATAATATAATTATAATTTGAACTTTTATTTCTTTAAGTATACATTTTAATCGTTAGAACGATATGCAATTTGACTTGTGCTCCAGGAGCAGTAAGCTCTTTCGAGGTTATTTGGACTTTACGTTAAAAAAGGCCTGTCGGCGGCATAAGCATGTAACCGTAACCGACAAGTTGTGGGTTCGATCCCCACTCGAAGAAATAAAATATTTAATATTTTCAATTTGATTACTTAATATTTTCATTTCTTCGGTCTGGTACAAGGAAAAACGCGGCGTTGAGTTCCGCCACTCAACACGCAATTCGGCGGAAAGTGAAGAACGGAAGTGGAACGGAGTGTCTTAACACTAGGTTCACAAGTTCCCTCTGCCTACCCTGCCATGTGCTGGATAAAACGTGAAGCTGAGTGAGTGAGTAGCGGAGACTGGGGCTACAAGCCCCAGTCTCCCCTTAACAAAAAAAATATTTTTAAGTGTAGCTCAGAAACGATTCCACATTTATACTTGATTTTTGATACAGATGATGTCTTAATCATTCAGGTATTAGGTAATTATCTCAAAATAACCGTAAAAGAAATAATGCCATATATATAACGCTTTTTTTCAAAAATGGTAGTTGTTAATTGTTACCTCACCTTTGGGGTTACAATTAACAGGTATGGGGTAAGTATTAACTGAAGGAGTAAAAATTAACGTATATGCTTCTGACTAAAATAAATAGAAATAAATATATGTATGACATATTTTTTTTTCATTAATGAAAGTAAAATTAATACAGCCTTGTATGGACCTCATTTTTTTGTAAACTCACAGTAGCAAAGACACAAAATATCTTAACATAAACGAAAGCCCAAATCACGTATCGTACCGTATCACGTTAAGTATTTCAACATTTTAAATTAAAATCTTTCTTATTGACTACACTGACAGTCTTAATATGATCATAATTAACATAACCAGACAAATTACTCAAACAACATCTTACAATGAGATTAATAATGGCACACTTTTTATCTTAAAAACTAAGAAATAAGACGAATATTAACGACTAGAAACTATTTTAAGCATCTACTCTACGAACTAAAAGAGTATCTATTCATATTCATCATCTGAATTACAGTTTAAATAACAGAATGATATGATATCGCCTATGATACATGCTACTTGAGCCCAGTCCTTGCTAGAGATACATTGGGTCCATTCACCACCTGATGAATCTTCACTAGAGCAGGCACCACAAATCAAACAAAAATATTCATCATCGTCGTTAGAACTATTGCTATCATTTAATATCCTTTTCTTCACTTTTCCGACATTTTCGTCTTTATTTGTATTTCGCTTAGCCTTTCCTTTATCTTTTTTGTTTTCTTCATTCTGGTGTTTTTGATTCTTGTTCAGCAATAAAGAACAACCGAGTTTTTTTGTAACCCATTTTTACTGTAGCACTTGTTTTTTTTCTTTTTCACATAATTAAAAAGTGAGACGTAACAGATATGAAATTATTTTGCTACATCCCTGTAATTTCTTTCTTCTCTATAACTTTTAGCGCAGCCTTGTAAATCTCTATTGATGTGGTACCATGTGTTGTTTTCC
The DNA here is from genome assembly GCA_018249855.1 of Eueides tales michaeli. NCBI lineage: Eukaryota > Metazoa > Arthropoda > Insecta > Lepidoptera > Nymphalidae > Eueides > Eueides tales. The sequence continues at coordinate 6,440 of DWMZ01001474.1, forward strand.
TTTTGTAAGGTCTCATCCAGTCTAAAAAATACACAAAATTATCATTCACAAACATTCAGCCACCTTGCTAATTCTAGCACCCACAACTGGGTGTAAGTATTAACAGGTTAATATTAGCCCCATCTATGTGTATAAAAAAACATAAGAAAATATTGGCCAATAGTTTTATCAAATAAGAAACTTAGAATTGTTACGTATTAAATATGTTACAAGAAAAACTAAAAACATAACCATAATTCTTTATAATTCTTGTATAAATTGAAAAAATATAAAATAGAAAATGTTCGTTACCTGCTTAAAAATATCGACAGGGACACAACTCAGTCACACGACGCGCGAAGCGCAACCGACCGATACTGTAACATGCATCGCGATCTAAATGACAAGTTAAGACATGCACTGTAGCTACAGTAGATATAGTTTTAAAGAAATTTGGTTGTTAATACTTACCTCAGTTAATTGTAGCCCCAGTCTCTCCTAAGTTAAAAAAAAAATTGGGGTTATAAGCTGCTAACTAAAAGGACAGTCAGTACAACGATAGTCGGTCTCACTACAGATAAAATATTTGGGTATGGTATAGTAATACAGCATGCGTGTAGAAAGGATCCAAATTGATAGTAATTATTTATCAACATTATTATTACTTTTTAGTTTTATGCTTTTATTCCGCAAATAGCAGGGTAAGCAGAGGGAACTTGGGAAACTTTTGTTCTATTTCCTAATTTCTGCCGAATTTGAGAAATTGTTGATTGATTGGTGGAAATAAATGCCAAGTTTTTCCTATTAGCAGAATGAAAACATGAAAATATATTGTTTTAACATTTTCCCACGCTTCTGTCCCACCGCCACTACGTTATTACATACATTACACTCATTTTCAGTAATTTTTCTTCACGAAATTTCATATTTACACCAAATTTCCCAAATTCAATACTAACCGTAGCAATAAACACTCAATTATACAGAATCAATGCAGAAATTTGTTGACTATAATAATGAGCGTGTAATTAACTCGCACGGTTCGTCCGGGCTATGTAAACAAAATGCCACGACCTAATCTACTCTGATTGAGTGATATAATGCTAACAAATATTGTTATGCTCATTTGTGTACTAGCTGTCTATGTGCTTATAATGTAATGAGATATATGCAAATAGAGATCGATGGATGTAGGTTCGATTCTCAACGAAAAAGTGTGTTTGTTGTACAAAAAACAAGAACAAATGTTTTTTTCTTAAGTGTGAATTATTAGTTTGTCTTTAAATTTTAACTTTGAATGATAATTCTAAATAATTTGCATTCAGTTTTTGGGTAGCGGAAATTTGTAAAAATTTCCTTACAGTGATGGTAACAGCATAAATAAATGGTAACATAAGTATAAGAATTTTGACGTAGCTAAACGAGAACGTGTAGCTAAGTTGGTCAGAGCCCTTGGACGTTTTTCTTGAGTCGCAATTTACAATCCCGCTACGTTCAAATTATAAGTAATTTTTTAAAAAAATATTAACATGATCAAGATTATTTTTAAGCCAAAAAATATTAAACTGTTAAATTTCCTAGCATAAAGGAAGATTATTCAGATAATTTAAAAGCACTAATGGGTTGCAAAGGTATTTTCGATTGTTGTTGCGTCTTTGTTTTCATTATTTTCAACGCCGATTTTACTTGTTATAAAAGAATTTAAATTTTAATGTTCATGAAACATAGTAACCGTATGAGAAAAGTGAAAAATAGTTGTTTGATACCTAATTGTACATTTTTAGTATAGGTTAATCCAAGTGCAAAATTTAGTTCCGGGCAATACCCACTTTTCAGAAAAAACGGAGAACGGAGAGTTACTAAAAGTTCTTTTCACTATGATAATCACACGCTATGATAATAAAAAGAAAACAAAAAAAATCCTCAAAGCTTAGTCTTTTCTTTTATATTTAATATATTTCACAGATATTTAAGCATTTGAAACCAAACATTATGAATATAATATTAAATAATCTATGAATAAACCTTTTATTAACGAGGCTGTCACGTGACAATGGTACAGCGACTGCCTGTAAAGACAATTTTTGTCGATGAGTTCTGTCATTTATGTCGCAATGTCTCAAAGATCGGGCGATGCGTGGTGAACGAAATGACTTAAAACTATGTGTAAATGGCTACCCAAATATATAATATTTATACTCAGTCTCACGCTGTATCCCGCATATGGCAGGGTAGGTACTGGGAACTTGGGAACCTAGTGTTAAAACACTCCATTCCATTTCCGTTCCCCACTTTCGGCCGAATTTGAGGCATAGCGTGTTGAGTGGCGGAACTCAACGCCGCGCTTTTGCCTTTTTACCAGAGCGAAGAAATGAATCACTAAATATTTAACTTGAATATAGTATTGAATATAGTAATATTTTATGATCTCTTATTTAGTTTGTAAAAACTTATTATATCAGGTATAAGTTCCATCTGCAATATGTGGAACTCAGCATGAAACCAAAATATACATATACTTCTGTCACATTTCTCTCTAAGCAATAATTATCAAATTAATTCACCTTCTAGTGTAATTAGTAAATATTAATCCACCAATTAATGGCCAATTATTAGTTTAACCAAAGTTTAGTATCACAAAATTTGATAGTTCCAGTTAAAATTTTGTTAATTTTGTCGGTTAAATATGTTATCAAAGTAATTAATTACCTTTTTAGATAAAAAGTATTATTATTTACATTGAGTTGAGAAGAAATAACGTAGTTAATGTTCTTAATTTTAATTGAAACCATCCAGCTTCACATATATAGTGTCTGTAAGAATAAACCTGGGAGACTAGTGTTAAAACACTTCCGATTCCCATTTTCCATCAACTTTGATCTAGAGATATTGTGGGTTAAATGGCGGAACATAACTCCGCGTTTCATCTTGTTACCAGACACCGTAATTGATAATATTGGAAAGTAGAAATTGAGTTCTGACTGAGAAAGAGAGAAGTTGAAACCACAAAGTCGCGTTTTGCAGTCAAATGCTTGTATCCCTAAGTTACTGGCTTTGAGAAAAAAAATATTTAAATAAACAGATGCTTTAGCCAAGATGCCAATTTGGTACAATGTATGACTATGCTGTGCACAACGTGACTGTAAATACAGACAGTAGTGGGCTGAATTTCCACTCGACGCAATGCGTCTTCTTGTAAATTACTCGCTGCGTTGCGAACGGAGCATCTCAGCAACAGGTATTTTTTGATTAAGATATGTACTACCACTAGTTAATATAACTAACATACACATTTCCAAATCCTTAATCATAAACGAACTAAGTATATTTTGATCCTATATTATTAAAATAAATTAGTGATTGTAGTGTGAAATATCCATATAATTTAGAGTTTACGTGATAAACTAATTTGTTATGTAATTGAATTTAAAATTGTTTGCGGATGTCCGAACATCGATTAAGTAAATAAATAAATTATAAATTAATGTGTTTGCTTATAAATATAAATAGTAATTTTAAAACTGACTTGACTTATATTAAGAGGGGTTGTATGTGGATTAACCAAAAGCGAAATTTATTTCTTAGCGTTAGTCTGTATCCTTCATATAGAGGGATCATAGGAACCTAATATCAAGACATTAAATTTCCATTAAGTCTAAAGACTTAATGTATAATGCTAAAATCTAAACCAAGTTAAAACTATCCGTCATACGCTCTAAAGTCACTTCATTCGATTTTCCGCTGAATGATGTCAGTGTTTTTCTTTAGCTTCACGCTGTATCCCGCACATGGCAGGGTAGGCAGAGGGAAACCGAGAATCTAATGTTGCAGTCACACGCTACTGCCCCTCCGTCAGGACAGGTCTCGAATAAATGTCTAATTTAATATTGTTATTTCCTCGAGAGGCAATAGAATTCACAATTGGTCATGTTTATAATTGTATGCTTGTGCCCCCTACGCCAAGATGGCTTCAAAATATAAGAGAGAGAGAGAGAGCGGAGAATATATAGTGTCTTAAAATTGAAGAGTGTATGAACAAGTGTCTGTATCATTATATAACATTTCTCTGAAATTCCAGAAAATAATAATTAAATTTATTAATAAACTCAGCTATCAAAAAAATAAAATAAAAAAAAATAACAAAGAGATATGTTTTGAAATTACGCAAATTATGTTAACGTAACAAGATTCAACTCCTCTTTTTGGAAACCAAATGGTGCAAATCCTGCTACTTTAAACTTTTTATATATCTTTAAATGTATTTTTCAGCCCTTTATATAAAATATTTCTACGAAACGGTAAACAATAAAAGCATATATATTTTTATATAACCTAACTAATGTGCCTTACAAAGTACCTATTACTCGTTACGTTGTCTTTGGGGAAATAACGTATGAACCCATAATTTTCAATAAACGTTCTATAGAAACTACTTTGCGTTGTAAAAGTCATAACGCTTCTGAAATGAAACTTGTAACTTCAGAATAAAAAAAAATATATCAATAAAACACATTTTATAAAGCATTTTTATCCATGAAGGAAAAGTGAGTGGTAATAGAGGGAGGGGGGAGACCTCGGTAGACCTTCGAAAATACAGTATATACGATACTGATGGAAGGTCACGTAAAAAGCATGAGGACCCCCGAAGGGGATGTATGAAGAGGTTAAGGACAGTGGACGAGGCGAAACAGGTATGCCGAGACCGTAGCGTTTGGCGCTCCGTTCTCTAAGTAATAGTAAAAGTAGATTTCCTTTTGCTACCCTGGTACCTCCTCCTTGGGAACCTAGTGCAGATTCCGTTCCCATTAAGACACTTCTGAACCTCACTTTCCGCCATATTACCGAAGCATTGCGTAGAGAATTGAGGATGTTAACACCGCACTTCATCTCTTCAATATTTTTCCCTCAATAGCAAAGTTAAGTCAAGTGAAAGGTAAAAAAAAAATTAAAACTGTTGTTGTAAACACACAATACACAATTTTTTTATTACATTTTTTACATTCAATAAGTAATAAATATTGAAAACAGAAATTATACTTCCATTATTCTATTACATTTCGTAGCCATTAGGTGTACGTGATGCAACAAGCTGAGCATTGCATGTGTTGCTTAATGTGACTCGCATATTAAGATAAAATGAGATATCCCTCGATCCTATTCGCTTATTTATTTTTAAGTAATAAAGACTATAGTAGTACAGCGCATTTAAATGTTAATGTGAAGATTGTAAGTTCGATTTACACGCTACGCAATAAAATATTTGGTTTTTATTTTCCCGTTCTGGAGGACGAATAGCAGTATTGAGTGCTTTCAACGCGTAACATGTCAAAAATCGGCGTAAAATGCGGGAAATAGAGTTAATATTATCAATACTAAGATAAATTAGAAACCGGTCAAGTGCGAGTCGAGTTCCATTCCCGACCCATCCCATAGATGGTTCCTTAATAATTTCAGGATTGTAGATCATTGGCAATTACAATTTATAAAAGTTAATGTGAACAACAAATATAGATTTGGCATGTTTTATGTCTGTGACAATTTATTTATATATTTTTTGAGATTTTCCCCTTTGTTTATATGATAAGTAGGTAAGTTGTTTATATGGTAAGATTTGACTACGCTATGTCTCAATAACAGTGCACAAATGCTAAGCGTTTGATTGCATACACGCGATCTTGAGTTTAATGGTTGTTTTTATGGAAACGACAGACACGGCAAACGAGCGTACGGGTCACCTGATGGTAAGTGATCACCGCCGCCCACGGCCCCGTGTAACATCAGGAGCGTTCCCGGTCTTTAAGATGGATGGGCACCGGGGCCCGGCATTACCCAATGCGAAACGCAGTGTCCAAAGCCACTACTTAACGCCGCTTTTAAATTCCGGGGTCGGTAATAATCCGGTCGAATCTGCTCATGCGTGTTGCCATTGCTGACAAACTTTCCCACACGTACCTTAGTCGGCTCTTACAACACCATCAGTACCAGGGTAATCCTATTCTAAGCGAGAATCACACGGCTAAAACGGTTTTGATAGAAGCAGTGATACTATAAAGATTCCAAGGATATCAAAGGATCCAAGAGAGGGATCCTATAAAGATGATTTTTCTTTTCTGGATACGGATCCCTAAAAAGAGCTTCGTTGAATGTGCTTATTCAGAAAATGGTCTGAAATAAGAGAGTTTCTTACTGATGTGTTAGAAAATTTATTTATCTACGAAAGCTTTCAACTACATTACATGCTTTTATTAATTTAGATGTACTCTCACACACTATGTGTGTGTTACCAGGATAAGAAAAATCACTATACAAAAGAATAAGTAAAATAGAAAATCTTAAAATTTTTAAGTCATTTTCCTTTTTTAAACTTTAAATATACAGTAAATTGTAAAAATCTAAAGATATATTCACATTATATAAACTTTACAATTTACTTTAACAAGAACTACCTACATATATTTCAAAATGCATGTTAAACCGGATGTGGGACTTTAACACCGCTTACTTCTGCAAAGCTCAGTCGTATTAAAAGTTGTAGACCAGCTTAAAAAGTTAGTTTTTTCTATGTTAGTTTAACTATGTCTCTTAATGCTATGAGTTGCTTCTGGTTTTATTTAAATTTCATATAGCGTAATAAAAAAATATTTCTATCGAATAAAAAATATAGAGGCCTCTCGTGGCGCATAGGTTACAATACAATACAATACAGGTTGTGGGTTCGATTCCCACTCGTGGAAATGAATTATTTAATATTTTCAAACTAAATATTTAAAGTTTTTACTTCTTCGCCCTGGTTACAAAACGCTATGTTGAGTACTGCCATTAAATACGCCATCCCTCAGATTAAGAGGTCATTAAACTCTTGATATATATATCGCTGACAATCTAACTTGCACTTACTTTGTATAAAAATAACTACAAATTTGAGTTTGTAACGGTTTTATTTTCTATGTAATACCTATAAATTTTCAAAATTCATAACTGTAGTTCTAAGGGAAGTGTCCATGGGCTTGGATTACGCAAAAAATCATATACGATCTCTATCGTATATGATTTTTTTTATTACTCTTAATAACGATACATAAATGCTCAAATCTTTTGACTGTGTTGACCTAGAAATTTTATTTCGCACTTCAAGGAATCTAATCGGATTCTTGAGATCTTGAAACATGGACAACAAAGTGATCATATAAGCAGTAACTTCTGTATCTGAGGTTCCATATTTTTTCAGGCATACAGACTCTAAACATATTATTTTATGCATTCAACATTTACATAAATAACTTCAAACTTCTGTTTGTATCTATTAACAGGGATATCCGAATTTTTCTCTTCCTTAAAATGTGTCACTTTCTGACTGGTTATGAGAATATTTGGCAGTGCATAATAAAAGGAATGTCTTAACACTAAATTTTCCCTATCAGAATGAGAAACCTATATTACAAAACAATCGATACAACAAAATTGTATCAAGAAAATGGATTTCGATTGACATATTCTAAAGGTTTTTGTCAAATCTGTCATTACGGTCAAGATAATAGGTACGGGACCAAAGGGTCCGAAAGCATATGAATTTATAATAAATTATACGTTAAGTCCCTCTCCAGGGGCTTGAACGGCAGATTTTGTTCCTTTATACATAGTCTGTATAGGATCAACAAAGATAATTGTTTTCCTAGAATGTTTTAGTATTAAATTTTGTGGATTAATAATATATTAGGGTAAAATAAAAAAGGGAACGAGGAAATAAATGAGGAAACCCAGGCGACACTCTGTTCAGCGCTTCCACTCCAACCCAAGGGCATTTAGGTGGCGAGAACTCAAAATCTCACTTTGCTTTATTACCAAAGAGAGAAGAGATAAAAAATAATTTATTTCCCAAATGAAATTCAAACACCAACTGTTCCGCTACTAGTCACACACAGCTCTATGAAAGCTAATACGACGATAGAAAATAATAGACAATCTTGAAAATACATTAGCAATTAAGATATTAATAAGCTTCACTCTGTATTCCGTATATCTTTTTTTTAGCTTCACGCTGTACAAGGCAGAGTAGGCAGAGAGAACCCGGAAACCTAGTATTAAGACACTCCGCTCCACTTCCGTTCCCCACTTTCCGCCGAATTTGAGGCATTGCGTGCTGAGTAGCGGGACTCAACGCCGCGCTTTGCCTTTTTTCCGTATGTCGCTAAGTAAATAGAGGAAATTCGAAACCCTAGGCATCTGATTCCGTCAAAATACTTCCGTTCCCTGCTTTCGAAGCATTGCGTGTTGAGTTCAATTACCAGAGAAAGGAAATTAAAATATTTAATATGTCATTCACCTTCACAGTCTTCAGGATATCATGATCAACAACTAATAAAAATAATTAACAAACATCCTGTAACTTTACATCTATGCATATCCAGTCGTCGTTAACGAGGAAACTGTGCAGGTAGATAGGGTCCGATGAAATTGCTGCAGCACTTACCTGTAGTCATGAAAAATGTCGACTAGATTATAACATTCAACCCTCATACATCAGGTATGATTTAGTACTTCGCTATAAGAAATAAAATATAATGAGTCTGTCTGTGACAGTGTGTGTGCTACTATATCAGTTTGACACAGCGTTATAAAAAAAATTGCCAAAGCTTCATCTCCTAAGTTATTTTAAAAAAATAAAACTTATAAGATCATATTTAAAGTCTTAAAAAATTGGAAATAAAAACTTTCAATCAATCAAGCAGGAGTACAGAGTGTCTTTGCACTATATTTCCTCTTTGTACCCTGGGGGAAAAAGTGAACAGCTCTTCAAACTTTTTCATCACACATAACCTCGTTTACATTTGCGCTCGTGTAAAATTAATTTTAAGAGGCCCTCGAGAACAGATAAGTGGTTTACGCCTAATGATAGGCGACGACATTGCCGGATTAAATTTCGGCTGCTTTAATAGTGTTTGTCAGCTTCCAACGAGTTAGAAATTACCGCACCTTAACGACTTTAAATCAAAGCCGAAATCGCTAAAGACATTTCACTTAGCTATTAAGTGTTATATTGTCTTCGGTTACTTATAGGGGAAGGTGGGTATGAAAGAGACATATTTTGAAAGAAAAATTATAGTAATATTTTTTAGTACAATTGTTAAAACTACATTCAAATGAATTTTATTATTATGTGGATTTTTTTTGATTTTAAAACTTCAATAAAGTGCAGTGGCTAAGCGTCGTCGAAAAAAAATGAACTATAAAATAAGTCTTTATGGTGTTACTGTCAACGTTTTACACTACACTTATCTTTCTACTGTAGTATGCTTTCATATTCAGCATTTTCATAGAAATGCAATGCAATATTTTTATGTTTTGATTTAGATTTTAAAATGTAATCATCAAAAAATTATAACATTTCTTAATTCAGAGTCAACCAACGGTCCATTTTAACGTATCATGTTCGTTTGATATGAGCCATGACTTTTTTTTTTCTTGGCTTTATGATGTATCCCTCAGCAGGGTAGGCAGAGAGCACTAAAGAACCTAATGTTAAGACACTCGGTTCCTGGCTGACCCTTTCTTATAATGAAGTAAAAAAAATAATATGGAAGGTGGACATTTATTATATTTTATATTATTATGTTACGACTTCTATTATGAAAATTGAAATAATTTGGAAAAAAAAAGTTTTTTTATTCTCGAAATATCACGCTGAATACAGTGTGATATTCTTAGGTTGTAGTCTTTAAACCTTAGAATATCACGATGGTTATAAGTGAAGCGTGACGAGTCACTTTATTTTTTTATAGTTATACGCTTCAAGCTGCATTCATTGCGTATCAGGGCAGGTAGAGGAAACTACCTTAGTGATAAGGCACTTCGTTTTCAGCAAGCATTGCGTGAAACTCTATGCCATGCTTTGCTTCATTGTTCGTGTAAAGAAATGAAAATATATTTAATAATGTATTCC
>DWMZ01001475.1:0-16358 GCA_018249855.1 Eueides tales michaeli
TATAAAAATAATATAAATATATATCATTTTCTACATCTGGGATCGAATCTCCCAAATCTGTCACGTTTGAAGCCCATAAAAGAAATTCTTCTTTAACGGAAGGGCCTCTGTAAAGAAAAACGGTGAACGAAATATTGAACACAAGGTCTACCTAGCCTACTCTATACCCTAGATTCAGCATAAAGCTAAAGTAAATAACATTGACGCCTGTCGTGGCGCAGGGGCACAAGCGTGTGACTGTAAACGTAACATATTGTGGGTTGGATCCCCGTTTGAGAAAATGAAATATTTAATATTTTCAATTTAAATATGTAATGTTTTCATTTCTTGGCTCTGGTAACAACAACTTTTTCACTCAACACGCAATACTTCAACTTCGGCGGAAAGTCGGGAACGGAGAACGGAGTCTTACTCTAGGTTTCCTCTCCCTACCTCGTGCTATATGCGGGATACAGCGTGAAAAAAAACTATTTCTACAATTTAAGCTATTTAAATCCACTGGGTATTTACTACATATATATATATATATATATATATATATATATATATATATATATATATATATATATATATATATATATATATATTTATCGCAATGAGTAGTACGTATACACATATGTGACATCGCTTGCATGCCAAAGCGGATTATTTAACTGATTTCGTTCACCCACGCTCCGTTCTATTAGGTACGTAACATATTTGTATGTATGACACTACTTCCCCTACTTCTAATATGTGGGGCGTACATGGAATCATTCTCTTATAATTACATATTTAGGGCAACGTGGTGTAGTAAGACAGCGATCGATCGGGTTCGATTCTCACTCTAGAGCAAGGTTTAGTTCCGCCACTAAACAGGCTATCTTGAATTCAATGTAAAATAAATAAAATTCAAATTCACGCTGTAGCCCTCATGGCTGGGTAGGCAAAGGGACTTGGGAACCTATGTTACCTATTCTGTTTCCGTTTTTGATTTAACGCCGCGGTCTGCCTAGTTATCAGAGGGAAGTAATGAAATATTATATATTTTATTTCCCCCCTATTAATATATTTTATGTCCCTGCGCCACGATATACCACAAAATTCATTTTATATATAAACTAGCGGACCCGACAGACGTTGTCCTGACAGATTAAAATTAAAATAGAGTATTATTTAATATTTGACGCTGCGATGGTAGCGCAATCTGTCGGATCCAATGTGAAACATTCCAAAATCAATAACTACATACTTATGTAATATTTAATATTTGACACTGCCGTGGTAACGCAGTCTGTCGAATCCAATGTGAAACATTCCAAAATCAACAACTACTTATTATTAAAAAATAATTTAAAAAAACATTTTTCAGGAGACCAAATTGTAAATGTAATTCTCAAATCCCCTTGAATGCACACAAAAAATTTCATTAAAATCGGTCCAGTCGTATAGGAGGAGTTCAGTGACAAACACAGGAACACAAGAATAATATATATAAAGATATGCCTACTTATATATTGTATGACAACAAAATAAAGTTTATATATTTTATATGTAAATATAGGTATTTATTACATTAATAATACATACATTGTATTATTAATGTTTTTTGCATTTTGACTCATTATTTAAATATTTTTGTAACTTATTGTTATGACTGTGGGAACTTGCTTACTTTTTATATTACTGTACTATTTGTTTGTTTTGCAATGCAAATAAATAATAATATAGCATAATTTTTAAAGAGGTCTGTTGTGGCTCAGGGGCACAGGTGTGCGACTGGAAACGCGACAGGTTGTGGGTTCCATTCCCAGTCGAGTATTTAAAAATTTAAATTTTCATTTCTTTGATCTGTTGTTTGTTGATAGTATTGAGTGGCGGTGTTATGCTATTTAGTCTATACGGAATGTATTGAATTCGATGGATTGTGATGAACGAAATAGAGTGGCTTAACACTAGTTAATTATTTTTTATTTAACATTAGCATTTAGTGTTTGTTTTATTTAAATCGGTTTTAACAAAAGTTAGGCATTTTAAAATTTAATATATAAGGTCGACAGAGTTGCTGCAAAATTTTTAAATTATATAATATAAATATATATATTAAAAATATTAAATATTTTATTTCCTGGACTGTGGACCCAGAACCTGTCGGTTACAGTCACATCACATCTTCCCTATATTTTTCAATGTCACATTTAAAAGTAGTATAGTAAACGATTCTTCACTTTGCTGAAAGAGAGAGCCTAATGGCACGTTTTATATATCTGACCAAATTCGAAAATATTAAGTTTGATCAAATATGTATTTATATACTAAATTTAAAAACGTATAAAAATTTGAACGAAGCAGGATTTCAACCCGCGCCTCTTGGAAACCGTCCAAGCGCTCTGACCACTAAGCCATTCGTTCTCACGGAGCTCCGTCGAAATTATTATACGCTTGTTAAAACTTATTTATGTTGTTAGCATCATAAATAAGTAACATGCTATTTTTATAAGTTTATTCCACCCTAAAGAAAGTAAAATATTTTTTAATAATTGTAACAATTTCTACGTAGTTCACAAAAACGCTGTGGCTAGAGCACTTGTACAGCAGGCTTGTGTCCGAATTTTTGTACGTTTTCCGACATATGTTTACATAGATTCAAATATTGAATCAGGTTTGACTGCATAGATGTCCCCGCTCATATACTGAGCGATATACAACGGCCGGTGTAACACAACACCGCGGTATACTTTCTTACAAGACCAAAAAAATGTAAAGAAATAATTTCCCTCAAGTGGGAATCGAAATCACAACCGGCGCAATTACAGTCACACTATACCACAGTGGCTTCAGCGTTATAGGCCAATAATAATAAAAAGATATTATCTCCTCATTTGTTACTGGAATTTTGGCTTAAAGCTAATTTTATTTTTCGTTTTTGCAATTCAATTATAAAACGGAGCAACCCTTGGGCCCGATCGCGGTGACTCAGGTTTATTGTTACGCCAAATTGGACTCAGCCGCTTATTAGATGTTAGATGTACCTTGTTTGACATATATAATTATTATTTTGTCATTTTGATTCCTATTTTCCTTAGGATTAAGGCTATATTGCTATAGCTGCTGTTTAGTATTTTTATCCTATCTGTTGATATAATGTTGGTCCCGATAGGTGGAGGTTTGAAATTATGTTTGTGTAGTGTAGCTTTTAACGAGTATTGCTTCTGTTCAATATATAAAAGTTGCTGGGTAGGTTTTTTTATTCAAATTTTAAGATTATCGCTCGCAATGCCTTCAAAAAATTGGGAACGGAAATGTCTTAATGGGGACTATGTGTCTTAACGTTTGGTTCCCGCGTTCCCTTTGCCTATAATGTCATGTAATACAGCCTCTATGAAAGGGACTTTTCAACAATAGTAAATTTCAATTTTAGATTAACGGGAACAACGGAAAAAAGTCTTTGGCTTTTCAATAGTAGTATAAATTAGTATATATTATATGAAGGAAGTGCCATAATTTATTTAAAAAAACATGGTTAGCTTAACGGTCATCAAGTTCTCATTACGTCGGAAACGACGTCCATAAGTCTAGCAATTTTTGGCGAACGCCTACCATTATCGATATACTATGTATTAAACATAGCAGATGACTGATATACTTTTTTTATGATATTTTGCTTTACGATGCATTCCGCACGTTTTTGAATAAGCAGAGGGAATTTAGGAACCTAGTGTTAAGACACTCCGTGTGCGTGTTGCATGTTGAATGGCGGAACTCAACTCCGCGCCTAGTCTTTTACCAGAGCGTAGAAATGAAAATATTAAATATTTCACTTCCCTGAGTGGGGATCGAACCCACAACTTACACCTTCAACGGAAAGTAGAAAACTTAGTGTCTTAACACTATTCTCTCTGCTTTTGCTTCTATATGCGGGATAAAGCGTGAGCTACAATCATCGAGACGATGACGTCACACTAACGTAATATTATCATTGATGATGATTTTGAAGGTGAAGGTCGCGGATACGATTTACACCTACGTTAAATAGTTATGCAAATGCTTAGACCAACGTTGATGTAACACTGACATACATACATACATTTTAACCATTTTTAGAAATATGTATGTTCACGTCGATTTTTAATTTTTTGTTAATGTTTGTGGCAGAAAAGTACATGGAGTACAAGATATTGCTTTTTTTAAATTTCTTAAAATTTGATTTAAACGTTATTTCTTCTAGTATGTAGTTATAATTTTAGTTTGCAGATCTACTTGTAAAGCGCGGCGTAGAGTTCCGCCATTAAATATGTAATTCTTCTTTCCTCGGTGGAAAATTGAGAACGGAATGGACACTAGGTTCCCAAGTTCCCTCTGTCTACCCTGCCACGTACAGCGTGAAACTGAAAAAAAAATAGAACTCAAAAGTAATTGTATGTTCTGTATAATTTAAAAGTTAGAACATGATAAACTTAAAATCCTTTATTCTCTATTTTTTATGCGCACTTAAAGATACTGCCTGTCATATAACGGAACACAACGCCGCAGTTCTTTTTACCAGATTAAAGTAAAGCCTAACATTTAAAAAAATAACTATTGTTTTTCACGCTGTATCCCGCATGGGTGGAGAACTTGGGAGCCACGTATTGATACACTCCATTCCAATTACGATGCTTTTGTTCTCCATTATCCGTCGAAATTAAGGCATTTTCTTCGCTTTACTACTATAACATGCCGTAGTTGCTAAAATATCATAACCGCACTGTAGACTCATCGTACGAATAACAATGAATTTTGAAGGCTGAAGTGACGTGACGCCAAGGTCTTTTAGAAACTTTGTGTAGAAGTGAAACAAATAATGTCAACTTAAGTTAATATATGCAGTTTTAAATTACCTGCCACGTCTGAGGTTGTCTAGGTGCGATATAGTGTCTTATTCTAAGCACGGTGGTTGTGGCTTCGATTTCCACTTGGAGGAATTATTTATTTTCAGTTTATTTTCTTTATTCTCGTTGAGTTCAGGCAGTTAACACGCAGTCTTGAAGACGGTTTTTCTTAATACTATGTTCACTTTGTTCAGTCTGCTACATGCGGAATACAGCGTGAAACTATTTAGTATTTAATATTGTTCTTTTATATAGACAAAATAAAACTTAATTGAATAAAAAAAAATTTAGAATTTAAACTATTTCTTTCAGCTTCACTCTTTATATTGTATATGGCGGAGTAGGTGAAAGGAACATGAGAACCTAGTGTTAAGACACTCCACTCAAGAATTTGAGGCATTGCACCTTGAGTGAGCGGTAGATATAAAAACTATAAACCATTATAGTAAATTACATAACGTACTTATTTTAATTGTTACAGCCTTATACAACTACAATTCTTCGTCACCCTTCCACTTACCACTGGAGGTGGGGGAGCTCGTTCACCTAGAACGCGAGACGGCCGACTGGTACTGGGGTTCGAGTCTCCGGAGAGACAAAAACGGAGCGTTCCCCAAACGATATGTTGTTATACGGGAGTGTAATGTTGATAGGTAAGTGTTGGAAGTTGTTTAAAATATCCAGTTCATATAATGAAATATAACGTAATAAATGTAATAATTATATATATGCTACTGTAATCTGCGACCCAAGCATCGTGGAGCAGTGACACAGTGTGTTGCAAATGCGACGGTTGTCAGTTCAATTCCCAAATGAAGTATTTAATATTTTTATTTCCTCGTACCTGTAACAAGGTAAAGCGCTGCGTTTGGTTCAGCTTCTCGATGCGTAATGTTTGATCAGAAAAAGGGAAACGGAGTGTCTTAACACTAATTTTTAATTGTCTTTCCTGTTATATGCGAGATACAGCGTGAAATATAAAAAAAATATTTAAGACAGCGTAATAAGTTCATTGGAGCCAGTCCCAAAAGTAAATATGCAAAAAAATTACTCATGCCCTAATTAAATTTGCCTCCCGTAGGGCTTAAAATAAATATATAAACGATCTTAAGATAAGTAAAATTTTATATTATCACATATGATCACATCAAAACTTAGTTACTAAATTTTTTTATATATTTAAGCACTTCTCAAATACGATATAAAATTTTGCTCTCTGTTGTGGCGCAGTGGTATGAGCGCGTGATTGTATACGCGACAAGTTGTTGGTTCGATTCTTACTTGAATAAATAAAATATTTTTATTTTCTTGCTCTGGTAACAAGGTAAAGGAGAACTAGAACTGATGAAAATAAATATTTCATTTTCTCGAGCAGAAATGGAACCCTCAACCACGACATGCTTCAGGACGAACTAAGTATATAATTATAGTCACTCAATCGTTATACAATGATTAATTAAAACACAATTCACATTATAATTTATGTTATAAATTCTTTTGTATTGCATACACGCCACACAATACGTATCGGGTGTACTGGGCTTGTGTTGTTAACGCTTATATAGAAGTTTGTTGTGAATATTAATTTATAACTGTTTGTTGTATTATTGAAAAGGAGGTTGTTGTGATTGTGAAAGGTTGTCGGTTCGATACCATATCGAGGGAATGATATATGATTCGGGGGAAGTAATAATTTAAAATTAGGCTTTCGTGATGTAGAATTGGGAAATTTCGCATGAGGAACCGTACAATACTAACGTGATTCATTTCGTACTAAATGGATGGATATGCCCGCAAATTTAAATTTGTCAACTTTATACGTCGTGTAATCAAAACCTGTAGGGTATTTACCGAACTAATTGTAGAGCAACAGTTATAAAATTGAGCTAGAAATAAGAGCTTGCAAATACGATTAAAGTCATTAATAACTATCACAATTTTATACTTGTACTTCATTTAAAAAAAATGTGTGCATATAACTGCAAACTTAACTTTGTCAATTTTATCGGACATCAAATTTTGAAATTAGTACGGAACCCTTGTTGGGTGGGTTCGACTCGCACTTGACAGATTTTTTTAGTTTTTATTACATTTCATGCTTTGTTAAAAAGATTGTGCTGCGTTGGGTGACTCGATCAGTCGTATGTCCAGATTGCGTCGTGATAACTCTGAATAACTTGAACTTTTAATATGAGCCCGCCCACTCCGGTTAAAAATATCACAGTAAATTATACACTTTCGTTTAGCTTTTACCTTTAAAGTGAGAGAAATTTGCTGTGACCCACTTCAGAATTTACTCGTTTCACATTATATCGACTAAATTGATTTTTAAGCAACGTTTGTAATTATATAACTGTTCACTTAGCTTCATGCTGTATCCCGCACGGGGCAGGGTAGGCAGAGGGAACTTGGGAACCTAGTGTTAAGACACTTCCGTTCCCCTCTTTCCGCCGAATTTGAGACATTGCGTGATGAGTGGCGGAACTCAACGCCGCGTTTTGCTTTGATACCAGAGCGAAGAAATGAAAACATTAAATATTTAAATTGAAAACATTAAATATTTCATTTCCTCGAGTGGGGATCGAACCCACAACCTGTTGGTTACAGTTACACGCTAGTGCCGCTGCGCCACGACAGGCCTCAAGTTATATGACTGTTATAATATAAATTGTCCGTCCTTCTGTTTTTTAAAATAACGTTTTAGAGGTTTTATGTATCATGAAAAGTAGCAAATATCTTGATAATTTTTCGATTTTTGTATTACCATATTTATGTTTCCATATTTTACAATAAAGTTGAAATGTAAACTTTTTAAAAAGATTGAACCTATGTATATTTAGAAGTTGAACTAGATGTCTTTTTACCATATAGGACCTAAACTGTAAATATTGATAAACCACAACGCAGAATTGTAACAACTTATAGAAAACTTTACCACTTGTCACTGTTGATCAATTATAACAATAAAAGTTAGACTAAAAGACTTTTTACCATAAACTATTGTTTCAAAACACTAAGACTTTTTACCATATATGATTGAACTTGTGGCTATTGATCAATTATAATGCAATATAAGTTGACTAGGCGATTTTTTACCATCAAAGATTGAATCTGTGACTATTGATCTATAATTCAATAGGACTTAAATTAGATATTTATTATATAAAAATTGAACTTACTTGTAACTATAGATCAATTATATGGAAATGAAAATTGACGTAGATTTTTTTTTTTATAAAATATAGATCTCTTCACTATTGTTCTATAAATACGCAGTAAACTTTGAACTTTGAAATTGTAGAAAGGAGACTTTTTACTATCTTAAATTGAACCTGTGACTCTAGGTCAATCATAACGCAATAGAACTTAAATTATATGGCATTAAAACTTGAACTAAAAGATTGTTTTCCTTAAAATACAGAACCCTTCACTATCGATCAATTATTTATAAATCAATAAATTTTGAACTACTTGTAGAAAGTAGACTTTTTACCATAAAAAATTGAACCTGTAACCACCAATCACAACGAACTGCACATCCATATAATTTTTAAACACAAATTAAGATTAATACAGCATTCGTAAAATGCCACCACAGTAGCGTGGGGCGGGTCGGCGACCTATTGATAATCGCGGTCGAATGAATCATGGCGCCCCCGTCTAAGATTAATTGAAATATTATCACTTTTAAAAAAAGGGAGCAGTCTTTTCTTTTTTTATGTGAATCTCGATTTTTTAATTCATGCTCTGGTAGGGTGGGCGGAGGAACCTCTGGAAACTTGTGTCAACACACTTCGTTTCTATAAAGATACTACCGTTGAACTGTCTATTTCTGTAATATTTTTCCTATAATTGTTAATTAGTTATTTAGAATACACTTGAGACCTGTCGTGGCGCAGCGGCACAAGCGTGTGACTGTAACCGATAGGTTGTGGGTTCGATCCCCACTCGTCGAAATGAAATATTTAATATTTATAATTTAAATATTTAATGTTTCATTTATTCGCTCTGGTAATAAGGCAATAGCGCGGCGTTGAGTTCCGCCACTCAACACACGATGCCTCAAATTCGGCGAAAAGTGGGGAACGGAAGTGGAACGGAGTGTCTTAACACTAGGTTCCCAAGTTCTCTCTGCCTACCCTGCCACGTGCGGAATACAGTGTGAAGCTGAGAATACACTTTAGAAATGTAAAAAAAAGTTGTTTTTAGGGCATTAAATAGAAAGAACTTAGTTTAGACACTTTGCTCTCCATATATCGCCCAATTTTGTATCTGCTAAAATTTGACGGCGGAACCTAACGCTGCGCTATGTTTTATTAGACCGGGAAAAATCATATTTCTTCCCATAATAAACGTTCTTTGGTGTTCAGTATTCGAACCCGCAACCACGGCGTGTACATTGCGTTTTCTTCAATAAAGCTCTTGTTTTTTATTTTAATTTCATGATCGAATTTCATATTTGTGAGTCAATCGTATTATGAGTCAATCAATTGTGGTAATGTTTATGTATTTCAAAGGCAATTATAAAGTATTATTAAAACATCTTTTTTTTCTACACATCATTAACGTCATATAAGATAGGCGGATTATTCAGAATTATTAAACCTTTTTTTTTGAGTTTCATGCTGTTTCCCGCACATGGTACGGTAGGCAGCGGTAACTTGGGAACCTAGTGTTAAGACACTCCGTTGAGTGGCGAAATTCAACGCCGCGCTTTGCCTTTTTACCAGAGTGAAGAAATGGAAATATATTTGGACTAATATATTTTTCTATGGATGTTAATGGACTACTATGTTAATAGACTGGGGATCGAACTAGCAATCTGTCGTTTACAATCAAACGCGTGTACCCCTGCGCTATCACAGGACAGTAATAATCCTCCCAGTCTGTAGGAAATAAGAAGAATTCGAAAGAAAATAATCATATATTATTTAATGTTAATAAATGATACAGTAAATTCCATACATATAGTCGTGGTGTAGCGGCACAATTTAATTCTAAACACGACCGTAGGTTCGATTCCCATTCTGTATATATAAGAAATAAGAAATAAAGCTTTAATTAATATTAATTAAAGCTTTATTTCTTCACTCTAATAATACAGAGCGTGGCGCTAAAATCCGCTACTTACGGCTCCAAATTTTGTGAGTGTCTTAACACTACGTCCCCTCTGAGTAACTGCTCTGTGCGGGATACAGCGTGAAGCTAATAAATGTTCATATTATATATTTGTATTATTGCAAACGGAATATGATAAAAGTTCAAAGCCGCCATATCTATTTATAAAAGCTTCTATAAATAAAATGCAACCATTCATTATGGGTAATTACTGGAACTTGAAACAATATGTTCTCAGCTTCACGCTGTATCCCGCACATGTCAGGGTAGGCAGAGGGAACTTGGGAACCTAGTGTTAAGACTCTCCGTTCCACTTTCGTTTCCCACTTTCCGCTGAATTTGAGGCATTGCGTGTTGAGTGGCGGAACTCAACGCCGCGCTTTTGCCTTATTACCAGAGCGAAGAATATTAATCATTAAATATTTAAATAGAAAATATTAAATATTTTATACCCTCGAGTTAAAATCGAACTGACAATTTGTCGGTTACAGTCACACGTTTGTGTCGCTGCGCCACGACAGGCCTCAAACATAACAATATGTTAATATTTATTATTCCTTTTTTATTGTATACATCTGTCACGTTAGTTTGTCATTACTGCTAATGTACGACAACTTTGTTTGCATCTTCAAGGAAATGTATATGATATGTAGTATTACTTTCTCTTCTTTTATTTCTTTGCTCTGGTGGTATAGCTAAGCGCGGCGTATTCAACGCGCAAAGTCTCCATTTGGCGGAAAGTGGGAAACGGAAGTGTCTTAATGGAAACGGAGTGTCTTAGTACTAAGTTCCCAAGTTCTCTATGCTTGTTATATGCGGGATACAGCGTGAACAAGAAAAAATTTGTATCTCGATAACAACAAGCAGCTAAATTTGCTTAAAGTATAAGGTGGTACCTTCTTGATTACTATGAAAACATGCATAGGGAGGATAAATATATTTTTTCTATTTCAAGTTACGTCGCGTTTTATGGTGGTCAAAAATATATTTATATAATCTAATCTTAAGTCAACTTATTTTTTTTTACTTTCCATCAGAATTTGAGATGTTGCGTATCCAAATGCGATGAGTTTCGCCACTCAACACGCAATCCTCAAATTCAGTGGATAATTGGGAACTAAGTATCTATACATTAGGTTCCTGAGTTTCCTCTGCCTATTATGATACAGCGTGAAGCGTTTTAGCAGGAATCGTACCTACTCTCATGCTTCATCGATCTTAGTCATTTTTTTAAAATAATTATATATTTCCCTTATTTTAAATACTCGAATACAATAGAGTTGATAGAAAATAAATACTTAACTTTTCGTTATTTTAAGATGTTCAACACGTAATGTTACGTAAATTGTTTGGTACGTGGGGAACCTAGTGTCTTAACGTTAGGTTCCCTGCTATAATCACGATACAGCTTGAAATTATTTTTTTTGTTGCTTAAAGATGCGGAGAGATGGTGGTCGCGTCTGCGGGCGGCACCGGTGTGGTGCACGATATTGCCGTCACGTTGCGTGAGTGGCTCACACATTGGAAGAATTTGTACAAAGTAAGTCAGGTTTGAATTACTATGCTTTGGAGATAAATGTATTTGTGTATTATCATTATATATACATATATTTCATTTCCATTTTTTTCAGCTTCCCACTGTATCCAGCACATGACAGGGTAGGCAGAGGGAACTTGGGCACCTAGTGTTAAGATAATCTGTTGCGTTCCCCACTTTCTGCCGAATTTATGGCATTGCGTGTTGAGTGGTGAAACTCAACGCCGCGCTTTGCGCTGTTAAATGAAAATAATAAAAAAGTAATTTGAAAATTCTAAACACTTTATTTCCTCGAATAATCCCCATTCGAGAATTCGTAATTTTTATAATTTATTTATAAATAATATGTAACAAGCGTATAAGAATTTCGACGTAGCTTCGTGAGAACGTATGGCTTAGTTGGTCAGAGCGTTTGGACGGTTTCCAAGAGGCGCGGGTTCAAATCCTGCTTCGTTCAAATTTTTATACGTTTTAAAATTTAGTATTGTAGTAAATATGTTAATTTAACTTTTCCAGATAAACGATGAGCGTTTCAAATTTATGGAAGTTAGTATGAGAGCGTTGTTAGAATTAAGAGGACAAGCTGCTTCTGGGGCGCTTCCGCAGGATCAGTTGCGGAGAGTGGCCAGGACTGCCGTGTTCACTATTGATAAGGGGAATAGGTAAGATTTTGTGTGTTTTTATGTGCATAGTTTTGTGTTTTTAGTTGGTTTTTTAATTATTTTAAATATTAAAAAATATATATAATCTATATTAATCAATTTTTTATCGTACTGTTTGTAAAAAAGGTTATATATAGGTGTTATAAAGATTTCATGATAAAGTTTTTACTTATCGATTTAGAAGACAGTCTTGTTTTGCAGTGGTTCGATTCCCGCTCGGGATGATTTTCTACGTAGACAAAGCGCGGCGTTTAATTACGAAACAGGCATTTCTTCTGGCTGTCTTGCAATATTACAAAAACACGAGCCTTAAACATCATCAGCACGAATTATCTGCGTTTTATTTAGCTTTACGCTATATCCCACATATAGCAGAGTAGGCAGAGAGAACTTGGGAACGTAGCGTTAAGACACTTCGTTCCCATCGAGACACTTTTGTTCCCCAGTTACCGCTGAATTGAGTGTAGTCGTAGCGCAGGATATATGCGTGTTTCTTTTAACCCAAAAGGTTGTTGGCTCCATTTACATTTGAGGTAACGTTATATATTTTCCTCGTTATTGTGTTGTAAAAACTGCGGCGTTGAGTTCCGCCTCTTGTTGAGAGGCAACGCAATGTCTCAATTCAGCAAAGAGTCTTTTTTATTATTTTTTCTTTTTTTTTTTCAATGTTTCCAGGACATTAGGTATGG
The DNA here is from genome assembly GCA_018249855.1 of Eueides tales michaeli. Taxonomy (NCBI): domain Eukaryota; kingdom Metazoa; phylum Arthropoda; class Insecta; order Lepidoptera; family Nymphalidae; genus Eueides; species Eueides tales. The sequence goes on from DWMZ01001475.1 coordinate 12,857, forward strand.
AGCTAGCTGTTCGTACGGTCAGCGGTCAACTCGTAGATCCGCTTACGACGTCCACTTTCAAACTGAACGCTTTGCACGATGAAGCTTATTCTAGGATTGATAAGAATATGGTGAGGATTTTTTTTATTATTTTTATGGTTTTTTTGGTAAATTTTTATCTTAAAAATGTTGTTTTTTTTTTAAATATTTTCAAGTTATAAAGAGACGAAGGTTTTAATCTCGCTTATTTCGAATTTTCGTATGTTTTTTTTATAACACAGAGAGGCCTGTGGTAAACGATAGGTTGTGGGTTCGATGCGCATTCGAGGAAAGTAAATATTTAAAAATTTTAATTTAAATTTTAATGTTTTGATTTCTGCGCTCTGGTAACAAGGTAAAGGAAGGCGTTGAGTTATGTAACTTAACGTAATGTCTCAAAGTGGGAAACGGAAGTGTTTTAACTCTATGTTCCCAAGTTCCGTCTGTCTACTCTGCCGTGTTTGGGATACGGCGTGAAGCTCAATATTTTTTTTTACAGTTTTAAGTGTTTTGCGTCTTTTAGTAATCAAATTTAAATTCAAATATTTTATTCAAAATAAGAAGTTACACGCTTCGTTTTTTAAACATCAAAATAAATTTATCACGTGAATGAAAAATTTAGAATTTTTTTAAATACTATTAATTTGTATATTCGTTTGGTTTAGTGGTCATTTCTAATTTTTGTATGTATTTTTTTGAAGAAGATATTTGAATCGTTTTTGTTTAGTAAGCTTTCGGTTGTTATTGATGACAAATGATTTAAATTATGTAGTTAATTTTAATATTTTTTTAATTAAAAAAAGAGAATAAGTAAAAAAAAAGATATTATATTACTATTGATTTATGACTAAAAATTAAACTTTTGTCTCGTTACTACAGTCACAATATTAATTTATTTATGTTCTCCTCATTAACGACACGCCACAAACTAACACAATTTATTCACATTATAATATAACTAAATATATCATACGCAATGTTTCAAATTTTGCGGAAAGTGGGGGGCGGAAGTGGAACTTCAAAAATTTAAAGTGAAAGTTAAAAATATATTGTTGGACAAAGCATGTTATTCAATTCAAGAATATTACCATGACAAGAATGCGTGGGATTAAATGCTGTTGGTACTCATTCAGGAAGCTAATTATGTTATATATTTTCTTTAATTGATACTTTGAAAAGAGCAACTGTTGAATTTCTCGCCGGCTCTTCTCAGCAGACCCGCCTTCCTCATCGGTTGTAGCTTCCTATAGGACTGACACTACAAACATTTTTATGTAACTTGACGATTAAAAATTGTTTGTAATGGCCTAAATGAATATAGAATATTTTGATTTTTTGAACGGAGTGTCTTAACACTAGGTTTCAGGGCTTACAGCGTGAAGCTAAAAATAAATAAATAAAAATATGTTTTTTCACCCCGCACAGGAAACAACCCCCAGCAGCCGGCCCGCCAGCCAGCCGCCCGCCGCGCGCTCCTACACCGTGCTGGTCAACGTGAAGAACTTCGTGTGCCGCATGAGCGACGCGGCGGAGCTGTCGCTGGCGCTGCACGACGCCGCCGGCGCGCAGCTCACGGAGAGCGTGCTGCTGCGCTGGCCGCCCGGCCCGCTCGCCGCCGCCGAACTGATCGCCGCGCCCGCCGCCGTGTTCACGGTGCGTGCGTGTGTGTGTGTGTGCGTGTGTGTGCGTGTGCGTGTGTGTGTGCGTGCGCGTGTGTTCGTGTGCGTGTGCGTGTGCGTGTGTGTGCGCGCGTGTATGTGTGTGTGCGTGTGCGTGTGTGCGTGTGGACAGTTGGGAGGAGAGTATTCTAACACTAGGTGTTTTGTAACTTAGGATAGGTAATTTGATAAAGTGGAGAAGGAGTGATTTAATGCTAGGTTTTAAGTTATTTTTGTCTATTCTGCTATGTGTGGGATACAGCGTGAAGTTTAATGTTTAAATTTAAATAGGGTAGATGTGATTTTATTTTATTTTTTTTCTATTGGTTGGACGGTGGAGCTAAATGAATGGACGTTTATTAGAATTACTAAACGATTCTCAACCAAGTTTTGAATTAAATCAGCTATCATTGAAGTCATTTGATATGTATTGTCTTTTTTTTTCACTTCCAAAAAAAGTTTTTTCTTTATTTTCTATTTTATTCATATAGTTGTCTGTTTTTACGATTGGAAACAGAATTCGCAACTGTTGTATTTGTAATATATTTAAAGTGTTAATCCACACTTAGAAAAGAAAAATACTAAATTTAAAAATCTGAACGAAGCAGGGATTGAACCCGCGCCTCTTGGAAACTCTCCAAGCGCTCTCTCTTGCCAAACGATAACTCTAAACGAATTGTCTTTGAGTAATGATGTTAACGGCGAAAATAAGTTGTAACAAGGTCAATATAAGAATTTCGACGTAGCTTGGTGAGAAAGTATGGCTTAGTTGGTCAGAGCGCTTGGACGCTTTCCAACAGACGCGGGTTCAAATCCGATCAAATTTTTATACGTTTTTAAATTTAATAAAGAAGTCATTATTAAAGATAAGATGTGTTTGTGACATTTGTTGTTTAATTATAAATTATTTTCTTTAAATAAATACGTGATTTGTCATTTTTTTTATAGTTGACATTTCTTTATTTTTCTCATTCCTTACAGGACCTGAGCAGCGATATAAAAAAAGAGAAAATATTCCTAGTGTGTCAAGTGGTGCGCGTTGGGTGCATGGAGCCCCACACCGTCGACCGACGTAGCACGATCACGTCCGCGCCGACGGCGCCGCCCCACGTCAACATGAGGCGGCCCTTCGGGGTGGCGAGCGCCGACATCACGGCGCACCTGGCCTCCGATAACAGTGATAAGGAGATACAGCTGCCATTTTACGCGTGAGTGTTGTGTGTGTGTGTGTGTCAGTGTGTGTCAGTGTGTGTGTTTGTGTGTAAACAAGCACAGGACATATACAGATTAAAAAATATTTTATTTGTAAAGTGTTGGTTTTTTTTGTGTGTGTATGTGTGTGTGTGAACTCGCACAAGAACACGCACACACATATTATTAATAATTTTATTTGTAAATGATGTGTTTCTGAAAAATTTTGTTATCGTTTATGTCTCACTAATGTTATACGTGTGAAGGTTTGTGAAAATATGTGTTTTATTTACTACAAGTAAAAATTACTGAATGGATTTTGATGTAACTTTTCAGCTACGTAGGCTATAGATTAGAATAATAAATAAATAAACTAAAATTTATGTAAATATTTTGTGTAATTTAATAATGTGTTAGAGCAGGAGAAGCCGAGCTTAGGTCGCTAGTATTTATCAATTCAAACGCACAAAACACTTAAATAAAGTACAGATCCGATTGAAGTACGTGGAGCTATGAAATGTAATTAAAAAATGTTGTTGTCTCTTTCTTTCTCATTACAGATACATTTTGAAAAAAGGAGCTGATTACTATATGGCTATCTCTTTCACACGTATATGTATATGCGCTGTTCTCTA
>DWMZ01001476.1:0-16352 GCA_018249855.1 Eueides tales michaeli
ATATATATATATATATATATATATATATATATATATATATATATATATATATATATATATATATATATATATATATATATATATATATATATATATATATATATATATAAGTAATGCCGTCAATTTGCGCTTATATTGCACCATTAATTATTTTTTTCAACTTGACGCTGTGCTAACACATGGGAGGATAGGCAGACGAAACTTGAGAACCTAATGTTAAATATTTTTACTATTTTTAAAGTGTTATTGCACACTTAGGAAAGAAAAATACTAAATTTAAAAACGTATAAAAATTTGAACGAAGCAGATTTGAACCTGCGCCTCTTGGAAAAGTTTTTATACGTTTTTAAATTTAGTATTTAACCTAATGTTAAGATACTTGGGTCCGTGCCACTTTCCGCCGAATTGAGGTACTGCGTGTTGGTTAAGTCGCGCCACTCAACAACATAGCGAAGAAGTAAAAATAATAAATATTTCATTTCAATAAACAATTAATTCATTTTAGTAAATATTTATAGCGTGGCGCTAAAAAAAACATGAAATTGTTTTCTCAGCTCTTAGCTGTATCCCGCACATGGCAGGGAACCTAGTGTTGAGACACTCCGTTCCACTTCCGTTCCCCACGTTCCGCCGAATTTGAGGCATTGCGTTTTAAGTGGCGGAACTCAACGCCGCGTTTTGCCTTGTTACCAGAGCGAAGAAATGAAAACATTAAACATATTTAAATTGAAAATATTACTTATTTAATTTCCTCGAGAGAGGATCGAACCCAGAACCTGTCGGTTACAGTCACACTCTTATGCCTTAGCCACGACCTTCGAAAAACGAAATTGTTTTATAAATTCTAATTACTGACATATAATATATAAGTTTGTGACTTGTTATCAACACCATAATTTAAGTGAAGTTTCTAAATAGTCACTTATACTTTCCCATTCACGAAATTCAATTTTGTTGCCGGCAAATAAATGTGAAACATTTGTGTATATTTATTTCGGACTTTCACGTTGAATTGTTAGAATAAATAGAATTAAACCGTTGTGGAGCAGTTGAGGGACATCTGAGTGTGTACGAGGTGGTGGTGGGTTCGATATCTATTTGGAAGGTTTTTATGAGTTTAACACTGAATACCGCATAAAGTTGGGTGAGCAGAGGGAACCTGGGAACCAGGCCGATCCCTTTTCTCACTTTTCACTGAATTCTTAAAGCATTGTGAGATAAATATTAGTACCTGTACCCTGTACTTTGTCAACTTTCCAGGGATATTATAAGATCAAATTACTCAATCGCATCGCTCGCTTGTGCTTCTGTGCCACAACGGCCTTATTTCGGACGGATTCCGTAATACATTTAAACTTCGGTTTTTTTTTTTCAGTTTTAAATAATAAACGTTCATAAAATATCCATATTGATTATAATATTATCTCATAGCAAATAATTAAATGTAACATTTAATAACGATAATTGAGAATTCTAACAGTAAGTATTATATTATCTAATGTGTGGACCAAAATACGAAAGTATCTCGTGGGTGAAGTATTCAAGGAACCGACAAAAACCTTAAATACCAGTAATTGACCTTTACGTGACCTTTTAAATTTCAACGAATTTAGATCCCCCGAAAGCTCTTTCGGGTGATAAAATAACATTAAAGACGTTCTTTATAATTATAATTATTTTATAAATTTTATGTATATTTAGTCACCGTCAATATACGTGTCTATACAGTGGAGTTGACTTAAATATTAATTTCATTAATTTCATATAAAACATCAGAGCAATGGGTAAGGTAATGTAAAAGCGAAGGAAGTGGTGGGTTCAGTTCCTACTCAGAGACAAATTTTCTTTTGCTCGCTCCCGTAACATGACTGATGATTAAGTTGGGCGAAAAGTGTTTCCCACTTTACTTACAAAGTATTTTAACATTAGGTTCCCTCTGCCCTGTTATACGGGGAAAAGGGTAAAGTTGTAAAAAAATAATGATATATAAAAATAAATAGTTACATATAAAAAGAGACTTGTCGTGCGCAAGAGGGATATAACTACTTTGTTATTGCATTTAATTATATGTTAATTCATGTAATATTTTTTAGAACCACCGCACTGTACTACGCACACACTCGTTGCTGGCTAGCTGGAAACTTGAAGACAGAGTGTTGTGACACTCAGTTTCCATTGAGATACTTCCGTTCCCCAATTTCCGCCAAATTCTGAAAGCATTGCATCTTGAGTAGCGTCGTGCTCTGGGGCGCTACCAAAGCGAGCTGATGAAATTATTAAATATTTAATTTCCGCTAACGGGAATCGAACCCACAATTTGTTGTATTTACAGTCGTCCGTCTCTGCCCCAGCGGCACGATTGGTCTCAAGAGACGAATATATAAAATATAATACCTACAAGCGACCGCTCGCAGCTTTGCCCGCTTTAACACTGCGAATTTAATACACTCATTTGCTTTTGTTTTTAATTAATATGAGCTTTCAGCGTCCAAATAGTCATTTACAATGTGAGCATTATGAATACTTTGTTGTTAAGTTATTTTTGATTGTTTTATTTTTGATTGTTTTAGTTTTTTCGCAATGGCTGTATGTACACAGATTTTATTTTGTTCATACTCAAGTATTTTATTTCTGCGTGAACAGCCTTAAATTTAAATTAATGAATTTTAGAACGTTCCTATAATAATCACATAATTATTTACGTTATTGTCGTGAACATTTCTGTTCATCTTAGTGAAAATGTTTAATACTTACCGTATTTATTCAATGATTATTCATGAAACATTTATTAAAGATTTTGAATTATTTTGTAAATCGACATATATTTTTTTTTGTTAACATACTGGTTTCTCACATTAAGCTGTTTCTTTCTTCCCTTATATAAACAACTTTAATTTAAAATATATCTTTAGTTCCTTGCACAATGTGTTTATCGTTTCATATTTTAAATATTTCTTTTATGAAATGACCATCTGACTAAGTAAATATATCTATGTATAATAAATAAATGTATCTACATACTATACGTCAGCTGTTTCTTCTTCACTCAAAACATAAACTCGCATCACAGAGTAAATTAAACAATATCGACTTTCTCAACTATCGACTGACTGACAAATTTATAGTGTATGTCGAAATTCTATAACTAGTCCAGATGTCAGACTATTTCGGAGGAAGATCTTTTATGTAAAGTTGTAAATGTTGCCACTAAAATATTATCTGTTACATAAAAAAATATAGTTTTAAATAAAAAAAAGGCCTCATTACATAAAAAATATATATATTATAATGAATTTAATTTCTAATATTATGAAAATTATATAAATTAGCTTCACTTTCAATTGTTATCATCGTCATTGTCATTGTCACGTTCGTTGTATGACTGTATACATTTTATATTTCTGACTACAGCTTTGAACATCAGGATGAAAACGATGTAGCTATAGGTTTTAATTTATTACGATTCCAAAATTCATTCGTTTTTATTCTGTAGTTATCAATATTTCAATTAATTTGTCTCTATGCTAAGAAATAAAAATTGATAATTAATAATTAATAAAAATTGATAATTAATAATTAATAGAAATTGATAATTAATAATTAATAAAAATTGATAATTAATAATTAATAAAAATTGATAATTAATAATTAATAGAAATTGATAATAATAATTAATAAAAATTGATAATTAATAATTAATAAAAATTGATAATTAATAATTAATAGAAATTGATAATTAATAATTAATAAAAATTGATAATTAATAATTAATAGAAATTGATAATTAATAATTAATAAAAATTGATAATTAATAATTAATAGAAATTGATAATTAATTAATGGATTTAATAAAAAAAATGAACATTCCAGACTAAGCTATTACCATATCAAATTTCATTCCAGGTATTGTGTGATTGGCGTTCAAAGTAACGAAGCCAATATCAATATCTTCTAAAGCTCATCTTCTCCACGACAAATATTAGATAAAACCATGTTTAATAATAAATTCTCTTCTGAAACATTTTCAATATTACAAAATACTTATTATCTTCGTTTAAAGCCTGTGAAGAGCTGAGCTGCTTACAAGGAAGCCTTTAACTTGGCTTGACTTTGAATATAAATAACGTAAGGTGCTTTGTTCGCGAGCCGTGACGCAATTTATGGGTTTTGTAAGGTAGTTACTATGAAGGATATACGATGTACGAACTAGCTAGATTCGGATAGATAAAAAAAGACATGTCCCGCTGAGTTTCTTGCGCTGGTTTTTCTCGGGTCTGAGGTAGTAATTTTAGTGAACCGGTGGTAATTTTTTTACTATTTTTAAAGTGTTATTCCACACTTAGGAAAGAAAAATACTAGATTTTAAAAAACGTATAAAAGTTTGAACGAAGCAGCAACCCGCGCCTCCTGGAATCCGTCCAAGATTCCAGGAGGTGCGGGTTCAAATCCTGCTTCGTTCAAATTTTTATACGTTTTTTAAAATTAAATTCGGTGGTAAATTGTTTGATGTTCAAAACAAGCTTGTAACTTCTTATTTGAACAGAGATATTTGAATTTCAATTTAAATTGGAATTTGATAGCTTTCAGCTTCACACTGTAACCCGCATACACGTAAATAGGCAGAGGGAAAGTAGTGTTTAAACACTTCAGAATTCCTCCAACACTCACGCACCGACCAATTTTGATCCACATATCTCGAATTGAGTGACAAAATTCTCAATGCTCAATTTAGAAACATACGTGTTGACTGCTGTGAACTGACGCTTTATTTTGTATTACCACCGGACAGTAAGAAAAATATATATATATATATATATATATATATAATACACACTAGGAAAATTTAAAAATAAATAAACACCGCCTACCCAAAGTGACCTCTACTCGGTATAGTGCTCGTAGCTGCTGCTAATACTATTTTCATACAACATAACTAAAAAAACACTGCAATGAAAAAAGGTTTCTTTTAAAAAACAGCTACACATTGGTTCGTTAATACAGAAGCTGCTGTGCCTAGAACAGACACGGAAAAATAGACTGGTCAAACTTATAAAAATATTTTTGCATTAGGAGTTAAAAATAACATAGAATATATAAATGGGATACCTTCTAAGATAAATGTTCAATCAGTTTAAAAATACCAATATAAAAAAATATATATGATTCCGGCCAGGATCGAACTGGCGGCCTTCTGCGTGTAAAGCAGATGTGATAACCACTACACCACGGAACCGCTCACTAAGTTATATAAATTATATGTACTAATAAAATATTTTAGGTCTGTCGTGGTGCAGTGGCACAAGCGTGTGACTGTAACTGATAGGTTGTGGGTTCGATCCCCACTCGAGGACATTAAATACTTAATATTTTAAATTTAAATGTTTAATGTTTTAATTTCTTCGATCTAGTAACAAGGCAAAACGTGGCATTGAGCGCCGTCACTGGAAAGTGGGGAATGGAATTAGAATGGAGTGTCTCAACACTAGGTTCCCAAGTTCCCTCTGCCTACCCTGCCACGTGCGGGATACAGCGTGAAGCTGAAGTAAGAAAAAATAATAAAATATTCCGAGTATTTTATGTGAAAGTAGAGTAACTTTAAAATAATTATATTTAATATTTTATACCTGCGGCTTCGTATCTATGACCATATGAAAATATCTTATGTACATGCTTGAAACCTAGTTCTTAAAATAAGCGTGTTAAACGAAAGAAACTTAAGATAAGTTAACATATTATGTAGATTATTTGAAAAATAACTATTTAAATATATTTTAACTATTTTTGTATCAACAAAAGAATTATCAAAAAGCATATAAACAAAATTACTAAGAATATTGCTCACATGCGACATTTCACATGCTCAATGCTGACCGCAGGTATAACGAGTCATATCTAAACGATTAATGCGATGAATGTATTCTTTAGCTTGCCTGTATGATCAAAGTATACACCAGAAAATGAATTATACTAAATTTAAAAACGTATAAAAATTTGGATGAAGCAGGATTTGAACCTGCGCCTCTTAAAAACCGTTCAAGACCACTAAGCCATCCGTCGGTTTTCAAGAGGCGCTGCTTCGTCCAAATTTTTATACGTTTTTTAAATTTAGTATTTTTCTTTCCTAAGTGTGGAATAACACTTTAAAAATAGTAAAAATAGAAAATGAATTTTTCAACTCAAGCCATTAGTCTCTAAGATTACCGGTCTTATAATGTTAGTACAGATGGGCAGAGAACGGGAAGAGGCGCTTCTATTTCCTCGATACAACATCTGTTGAAATTATTATTTACACTTTATCATATCTGATCAAGGAATTGAATTTTTTCACAATCCTTAAGTAATCATTTCCGGATGAAGATCAAATCCTAAAATATATTTTTGTATTGTTGTACTGCTGTACGATGGAGTTTCTTTCTTATGTTTTTTACTTCAATTTAAATATTTGTAGATGAATTATTTTCATTTCTTCGTTATGGCAACAAGACACTATAGTATAAAAGATGTAGATATTAGAAGCATTCATTTCTATGAATGATTTAATATTTTCATTTCCTTGTTCTGGTGATGAAGCAAAGGTATTAAATTCCGTCACACAACGTGAAATGCCCTAAGGAATTCAAATTCAAATATTTTTATTCAAAATAAGATAAGTTACAAGCTTCGTTTTATGAACGTCAAACAATTTACCACCAGTTCACTAAAGTTACTGCCTCAGACCTGAGAAGAACCGGCGAAAGAAACTCAGCAGGACATGTCTTTTTTTTAATGAAAACTTTACATCATATAATTATGTGACAATGATACATTTGAACTAGCCTAGAGTGAGCATTTTATTCCCAAGGCGTGTTATCATTTATAAAATCGTTAATATAGTATAACCTTTAACACACAAACGTCTCTTCACAACTTTTTTAAAATGTGAAATAGATAATTCTCGGACGTTTTCTGGGATCCTATTGTAAAAGTATACACCCTGTGTAATAAAAGAATTACGGACTAGATGCACTCGAATTGGTAGAGAAAGTGGAAAACAGAAGTCCCTTCCCAAAAACCCTTTGCCTGTCCTCCTTTGTGCAGAATAGGAAAAGGCGTGAAGCCAAAAACAAATGAAACAATAAACATATCGGCGTTTAGTTACGAGTACTTTACTCAACACGCTCTCCTAAGTAATACAAACAAAATTGAACAACTTTAAGCAACTGTTAGCTATAAGCTCAAAGCGTTTCAACAAAATATTAACTCGCGGAACTCAAAAGTGAGTACGTCGGTACTTTCTAACTTTAGATCTGCGCTGTGTATCGACCCCGCGCCCCGCACCCCGCTGTAGTGACCCGGAATGTTGAACTAACTGTGCCCAACTGTTTTACGTGTATATGTTTCGTAAAGCATATTAGTTAGACAAAACCTTTGAAATTAGTGTTAAGACACTCTAGGTCCCCACTTTCCGAAGATTGACACTTTGCGTATTGGATGGCAGGACTCAACGCCTAGCTTTGCTTTTTACCAGAACGAGAAGAATGAAAACATTAAATAAATCATTTCCTCGAGTGGGGATGGATCCCACAACCGTTTTTTAACCGTTTACAGACGCAGACTTGTACCCCTGCACCACAATAGACCCTAATCATATTCTTAATACTTAAATTATAAAAAAATTAGAGCCATATACAATTTCTAATATATAAACACTTCCTAAAGCAAAATATTGATAAAGTTCGTACAAAACGTGATTGCAAGAAGATAAATGAAAGCGAGTGAACATCTCACGCACTTGCCGCTCACAAACTTCCAGATGTTGAATTCGGACTGTTCTCGGCTTTCCTTATCGACCTTTTACTGTATTAATTTCGTAAGTTTTCCTGTAGTCTTTGAATATACTCGTATATCTTATTGTGTATCAAAATGATTTCATTTCTATATTGTGTTCATAACAGACTTATTTAAATGAAACAGTTTTAAACGGATTAATCGCGTATATTGAGTTTTAAACATTTTTGGAAACCTGACGTTTCGAACACTGTACAGTAGTCCGTGGTCACGGGGTCAGGTCAGTCTACCCGTGACCACGGACTACTGTAAAGTGTATAAAGTGTTTCATTTAAAATGTGTAACAATCGCGAAAATCAAAGATACTATTAGACTTATTTAAATTGGATGGAGTTTTTTATTTATCTTTCTCAGCTTCACGCTGTATCCAGCACATAGCAGGATAGGCAAAGGGAACTTGGGAACCTAAAGTTAAGGCAATCCGTTCCGTTTTGCTATATTTTTCTTGTTTAAAATAAACTTGATTCTATATTATTTATTTAATATTTTCAATTTAAATACTTAAACTTTCATTTCTTCGCTCTGGTAATAAGGCAAAGCGCGGCATTGAGGTTTACCACTTAACACACAATGCCTCAAATTTGCGGGAAAGTGGGGAACGGAAGTGGAACCGAGTGTCTTAACACTAGGTTCCCGGGTTCGCTCTGCCTAACCTGCCTCGTGATACAGCGTGAAGCGAAGAGTGAAAAAAAAAGGATTTTATATGTGATCAAATGAACTTATCAGGTGAAGACCGATCATTATTGCATGAGTCACCCCATTCGAAGATTAAAGAACATATTAACTAAGCAGTAGCTCCTAATCTAGAAGCGTTCACAATTTTAAAGATAGTTCGGCTAAATTAAACTGTATCTAGTAGCACCTACTTATGCATTCCTTTTTTTATAGCTCATTCTTCTTAGAGGTAATGCAAAACTTTTAAGCAGCGCCTTAAATAGCAGCAGTAATACTTCAAAATAAATAATAATTATGTAAAAAGAATAAAAGCAAGCCAAATATTTCAGTCAAGTCGGAACCAATTCTTCAATCAATTAACTTCGCACAGGATGACTTGTAAAATTTAAATAGACCCAAACAGGTGTGAGTTAATTGTCTATTTAAGGTTATGGGTTTGATCTCTACACGAGGAAATGTAATAGTTAATATTATCATTAAGCGTATTAAATATTTAATATTTTTGCACATGCAATACTTTAGGCGGAAGTGCGGAATGAAGGTGTCACAAGACTAGGTTTCCATGTCTCCTCTTTGCCTACACAGTCATGTGCTGGGTACGATGTAGTGTAAAGCAAAATAAAAGCATGTTAAGTAGTGGACAAGCAAGGAAATGTAATTGCCTCGACATGCCCTAAGACATGGATACGCTAAAAAACTCAAAAAAAAGCAAACTTATCTTACAGTATTATTGCGTAAGGCGTACTTTACAGGCTGTAGCGCACTCAGCGATCCACCGCGCACCGCCACGCTCTTTAAACTCCGTTTAGAACTTCTACAATACTATTGTATTCCATTCTATACAGCTATTCTTATATTATATTCAACAATGCGTTCAGCTTCTATTGTATATTGTACAAGTTCAGCTTTCTTGTTGCTGTTATTAAAATATCTCGGCGGATATTTAAACATTGAGTTGTATATGGAATGTAAATGAAGGTATTCTGTTAAGTGATGCATGTCTCTGAATGGTAGGTTGTACTGTATCATATAAGATGTTAGAGAACTCGGGCCTATGCTTAAAGTGTTTTTTTTATTTGAATTATGCAACTGTAAACGCGACCGGCTGTGGATTCGATCCTCATTCGAGAAAATTAAATATTTCCATTTCCTTGCTGATAATGTGGCAAAGCGCGAGGTAGAATTTCGTTACGTACTCGCAATGTCTTCAGAATTCAGTGGAAAGTGGGAAACGGCAGTGTCATAACGAGAATGGAGTGTCTTGAAACTAAAGTTAAATAGATTTAGAGATATGAGAGATATCTTGTTCAGGTATGTTTTTTTGAGAGTGATAGGTTCATTCTTTTAATATAATATTAAAAGAATTGAAATATAAATAAATAGCACATTAATATACATTATAAATTAATTTTGATTGATAGTCGTAATTTTAATAATCCTACTCAGACACTATGTAGAGTTAAAAAAACACCATCTAAAAGCCCACCTACTGAAAAGAACAATCTACATATGTACGAGTAGTTACAAGACAGACTGAGAACCTTCAATATTAAAATTGTTCAAAATACCAAGACCCTCTTCGGAGTATAGTAATACTTCAATATATATAGCATAAAATATTACAACCATACGTGAGATAATCACGAATAAACGTACATACAAGTCAAACTAAAAACCTTCTCTTTTTGAAGGCGGATAAGTATTAAGTATTCTTAACAAAAGAGACACAGTAGAATGTCAAGGACCCACCGCCCTCGTGACGTAAACTCTGAGATAAATCTTTTTTATTGCGAACACTCCGTCGCTGGACGCTTGATGTTTTCCCCCTTACAAATTACACTAACAGAAAAAGGACGTGACATTTCCTATTGAAATGTTTTAATTTAATACAAACTATTGATATAGTTTTTTTCCCACCGCATAGGGCAGGGTAAGAAAAGGGAACTTGGGAACCTAACACGTCTTTCTTTAATAGCCCCTTTGTAGCCATTCTGGCTGTACCTCCGGACTAATTTTTTTTGTTCCTCATAATGTATTGTATGTTACAAATGGAACCATTTTATTATCAAACAAAGGGGCTCAATTTGTAACCTACAAAGAATCAACTATGAGGCTTTTTTGATACTTTCCAGCGGCCATTTTGAAACATCAATTCAATTTCTGATTACATTGAAATTACATATAATCAGTTAATGATTTGTAATATAATTATCATTAGAAATAAACCTAATTCAAATAAGCTCTATGAGACACTGATATAAATGTCAGCATGACACTTTTATGCGGTTATTAAAAATAAGTAAACGGTCTATAGACGGACAATAAACTGTTCCTATAAGGATTTCGTTTCTTCCTTAAAGGTCTCTAAAAATATCTAAAAACGATAAAGCAAAATAACAATAAGTCCGTACTATCTCTACATAATTCGGAGTGGGCGTCGTCTCTCCTGTAGACTGTGGACTGTAGAGTGGTTGCCAAACGTTCGCGCCAAGTGACACCGCCGTGAAATTAAGACGTCCGCTCGTTTTGCTGAAAGAATTGAAGCTCTTGATTGCTTTCCGTCGAATGAGTGTACTTCTTTTTGTTATTCTTTAATTACAATTTATTTTTCTTTCTTTCTGTCTTCTGGCTCACGTGGCGCGGTAAGAGTATGATGGCAATGTCATAGTTGTCGTTCCAATTTTTTTATTTTAATATCTTTACCACGTACATACTTACATTACATGGCCTATGTAGGCTAGATTTTTTTGTATTGAACTTATTTATATTATTAATATTAATTATTCCGCCACTCAACACGCAATGCCTCAAATTCGGTGGAAAGTGGGGAACGGAAGTGGAACGAAGTGTCTTAACACTAGGTTCCCGGGTTCCCTCTGCCTACTTCGTCTCGTGCGGGATACAGCATGAAGCTAATAATATGTATATTAAAATATTAATTATAACTGATTCTAGTAAAAAGCCATAAGATTTAAATTTTGACATATTAAGTGTCATAATTTATATCTCATGGGTTTTTACTAGAATCAGTTATATAATGTAACACCATCCACATCAATGCTATAAATTCGAAAGTAACTCTGTATGTTTGTCTGTGACGCGATCACGGCCAACCCATTGAACTTTCGTATAGAAATACTTAAGGGCCTTCAGATGAACTTTTTATTTAATGTTTTTTTTTTATTTTTCCAGGAAGTTTATTTTGCGAAATGGTTGATAATAAAAATAAAAACAATATTCTACTAAAACATAGAACTTAAAAAAGTCTACAAAAAATCTACGATGGTGTATATATAAGTATTGAACCCCAGTGGCCATTTTAATATACTTAATTTAAATATTTTTAGTATTTTTAAAGTGTTATTCCACTCTTAGGAATGAAAAATACTAAATTTAAAAAGTTATAAAAGTCAAGTCAAAGTGCTTGGACGGTTCCAAGAGTCGCGGGTTCTAATCATGCTTCGTTAAACTTTTATACGTTTTTAAATTTAGTACTTGATTTAAATTACCATGTTGCGGTTAATGTAATTTCTACAATTTGGTATTACTCCAAAATAAATATAACTGTCACCTCTGGAATCCTAATTAGATTGCCAGAGGTGACAATTATATTTTTTTGTTCATTTCTTAGGTTTTTTTATACACATCTTCAATGTACAGACACCGATCCTTCATTTGGGAGTTAAATATTTAATTTCTTGGGTAGGAAATAGTTAACTATTTCATTTTGTTTTGTTTTGTATTACTATATATTAATTTTTATACATTTAAATATTTAGTTTAGTAATAAATACTTAAATAAATAAATATTTGTGGTAGTTCAAGCGGGCGAAGCCGTGTAAGGACTGCATATTAACTAAGGAAGTTCAAATCTGTGTTCTGTAGTATATAAGATAAAAATTAATACTATAATGTATACCCGAGTTTTGTAGTCACAGATTCAACTTTTTTGTAGCTTCGCACTATATCCTATATATAGGACTATACAATTTTGGAGATGTTTTAAGTGGCGGAACACAACGCCGCGCTTTGTTTAATTACCAAAATTACGCAATGAAAATATAAAATAGTTAACTCTCCCGATAGAAATGAAACCACCAACAGCGTTTACAATCGCACTCTGTACCGCGACAGATCAGACTTGATAACTAATTTTTAAATTAAAAACTCAGTGTAGCTACTGTCATTTTGTAAGCAAACGTAAAAACTAATTCACGTGCGCGGTCAGCTCATTCATTCTCTTTTATGTATCCCTGTAGGAGTTTTTGTAGTGTGTCATTATGGCAGATCTCCCACCTCCCAGCTTCCCACCACCCCATTCTCCGTTTTCCCCCATCGCCTCCCCCTTTTCCCGCCCGGGGAATTATGGACCGTAGTTTACATACGACGAGGCACGTCGCGTTGTTGCTGTCACGTGCGGGCAGACTTAGTTACAATGAGAATAAAACACATTAATAAATCTGAAAGATTTTTTTTTTCTTCACACTGTATCCCGCACAAGACAGGGTAGGCAGAGGGAACCCGGGAACCTGTGTTAAGACACTCCGTTCCACTTCCGCCGAATTTGAAGCATTGCATGTTGAGTGGCGCAACTCAGCGCCGCGCTTTGCCTTATTACCAGAGCGAAGAAATGAAAATTGGAAAAATCAAATATTGCATTTCCTCGACTGGAGATCGAACCTAGAACATGTCGGTTACAGTCACATGCTTGTACCGCTGCGCCACGACAGGCCTCATTAAGATAAAGAATTTTATTTTTATTATAAATATTGTATTTTAGCTGTAGGCTTTAGTATATCTTAATAGGGTAGGCAGAGGGAACCTAGGAACTTAGTGTGAAAACACTCTGTTTCCATTATGACTTTGCCGCAGTTTGCATTATTACAATGCAAACTGCGGCAAAGTCTTTTGCGAGAAAATAAAAATATTAATTATCATCTCCTTGAGAGATCGTACCCATAATCAGTCGAGTTTACAGTTACATCCCAGGCCAGTCTCTTAAAATGTGAAATAAGAATTACTTTTTGTTAATGAGACCATTGTGGCTCAACATCAAAAAACTGACTGTAAACATTACGATTGTGGGTTTGAATCCCATTCGGCGTACCCTATTATTTTCATTTTATCGTTCTGATAGTAAAACAAAATGCGGCGTTGAGATCCACTGTCTCAAAACCAAAAAAAGATTTGGTAAACTCTGTGAAGGGTCTTAACACTAGGTTCAATCTGTCTACCCTACTATATACAGGAAACATCATGACGC
Source organism: Eueides tales michaeli (assembly GCA_018249855.1). Taxonomy (NCBI): domain Eukaryota; kingdom Metazoa; phylum Arthropoda; class Insecta; order Lepidoptera; family Nymphalidae; genus Eueides; species Eueides tales. Next base: position 13,766 of record DWMZ01001476.1, read on the forward strand.
TAAAATAGTTTAATTTTTTTTATATATATAAAAAAATATATATAACATTTTTGTTTCTCATTTTAAAAAAATCACATTTAGAAAAGGAAAAATTATGTACGAAAATTGAACGTAGCGTAGACTTGAACCCAAGACTCTTGGAAACCGTCCAAGATTCAACGAACAGGGTTTCCAAGAGGCGCAATGGTAATATATTTTATATAAATATTCATCTTGTTCAAAGCAGGCACTTGTGTGTCCACTCGTACGGAAGCTTAAAAAAGTAGGTAAGTATTGAGGCCACGAATATATTCACACAGTTTGTTTAATTATTGTGACCTTCACTTTTAAGCAATTTATTTTTATATTTACTACTCTATACTCATGACAATATATTACTCTCTATAGCTAGTAACTCAACGCCGCGCATTGTCTACTAATTGTAGACAGTGTGCGGCGTTGAGTTCCGCCACCTGTAGTAATTGTCTTGAATGGAAACCAAGTTTCATAGCTTTGGTTATCTCTATTTACTCTGTTTTGTAAGAAAAATTATCGAGCTAAAATAATATATATTTGGTGCCTAGTGGCACAGTGAAACTTAACTAAAGGTTATCAATTCAGGCCTAAGTCTCATTTAATTGATTTCATTGTTTTAATATAATATATGACTGTTATTAATTAACTAACAAATATATATTTTAAATCACATATTCAAATTTGCATAAGCTTCATTAATGAATGTAGAGCCCATAGTAAATATATTTTCTGCCGAGAGATTCAAAAAAATATTTTTTTTCGAAACTGGCTTTTTATTTTTAAATTAAAACTATAATATATTTCTTCATAACTTCAAAAAAATAAAAAATTAAAAGATCAATAAAACGCCTACATTCATTGTGATCGAATAAAATATGGTAAAATAAATAAAAGAGGTAAATAATAAATACAACAAAAAAAAAATCCATAAAAAAATTGTAACATTAATAATTAATAATAAGTAAAAAAGTGCAAAAAAAATATAAAAAAAATATGATTCCGGCCAGGATCGAACTGGCGGCCTTCTGCGTGTAAAGCAGATGTGATAACCACTACACCACGGAACCCGTTGACCATAGAGCTCAAAAAGTGGAACAAAAACGGCTCTTTATCACATAAAGTATATTTATATTTGCCGTTGTTTTCTTTATTATTTTATAAATGACATGTTCCAAAGAGATTTCTATGTAATAAAGAAACTGTATCACCTTGGATAACAGCGTTTTTGTATCACACCGTCCCGTCTTCATTGATAACGGTTTATCACAAAATTGTTTGATTAATTTTTAAATTGGTACAATTTTCTATTTACCTTTAGATTTATATTTATTTTTTGTAATAAAATGTTAAAAAATAGAATTCTTTTAACAAAAGTTGAATACATAAATCACAGTATAATCATATTTTTTGCTCTACAAAAACTATATTTTACTATTACCATAAAATAACACAACGCCTCTTATTCAAACCATTTTTTTTTACTTGTAAAAAATAAAAAAGAAAACCTCATTATAACCTCAATATAACTCAAATACTTTAATATTGTTATGAAAGTATGTAAGTTCCATCATCAATGGGTGACTCTATGTAGAGCAATGTTAAACACTTGGAGTATAAATATTTTTATATCACAGGCGCTTCTTGTTTTTTTTTAAGAGAGGGACATTTTAAGAAAGACACATTTTAAGAATTGTTTTGTTACTTAAATTTTATTATTTACTATATGTCCGTTTCCACACTTTCAAAATAAATATGGAACCTTTTTTTTAGCTTCACGCTGTATCCCACACAAGGCAGGGTAGGCAGAGGAAATCCGGGAACCTAGTTTAAAGACACTCCATTCCACTTTCGCTCCCCACTTTCCGCCGAATTTGAAGCATTGCGTGTTGAGTGGCGGAACTCAACGCCGCGCCTTGCCTTATTACCAGGGCGAAGAAATGAAACATTAAATATTTATAGTAATCGAACCCAAAACCTCTCAGTTCGTGTGGCTGTAACCGACAGGTTAGACACGCACACGACAGGCCTCAAATATAATCTTATAAGGTTCCATATGTATTTTGAAAGTTTCCATACTTTAAAAATAAATATGAAACCCTTATAAATATGTGCTTCTTCCTTGTTTGCATCGAGTCCGTAATTCTAAAGAGTTTAAAAACTGTTTAAAATAGTATATTATGCCTTAGAATTAACGAGAAAGTGAACATTTTCTTTTGTGAATCCCAGTGGGAACTCCGTTATATTTAAGTAAATATATATATGTACATACATATAGTATACACTTATTGGAATATTTCTAACGTACACTCCATGCGTTTCTATTCTCTATTTAATCTTTTTATTTAATAACACATCTTTACAATATAATATTTATCTGTATTTAAATATAAACTATGACCGGATGACTTACAGTCGACATATAGACAAGTCAACTGGAATAAGAAGAAAACAAATCTTTTTAGGGCATATAGAGGGTACATCTCATCCTCGGTACGAACGAAATTCTCGAAAACCCTTGTGAAATGGAAAAAGGTTAAAACGTTTTCTTTGCTTTACCTTTTCACATTTATTA
>DWMZ01001477.1:0-16350 GCA_018249855.1 Eueides tales michaeli
AAAAAAAAAAAATATATATATATATATATATATATATATATATATATATATATATATATATATATATATATATATATATATATATATATATATATATATATATATATATATATATATATATATTTATTAAATTTAAAAACGTATAAATATTTCAACGAAGCAGGATTTGAACCCGCGCCTTATGGAATCCGTCCAAAGCGCGGGTTCAAATCCTGCTTCGTTCAAATTTCGATACGTTTTTAAATTTAGTATTTTTCTTTCCTAAGTGTGGAATAACACTTTAAAAATAATAAAAAAATATATATGTTTTTTTAATGAGAAACCAACCTACAACATTTTACTATTTAAATTGCCTTTGTCGCGTATTAAAATTTAAATTATTAATTGTACTTTGTTTGTAGAATCGCATCATTCCAAGTATGGTTACCAACAATTGCTAACCAATTTGTCGATATATTAAGTACAGGAGAAGGCGCAGAATTAACTCTTTGTGGCATTATACAAAGCGGTATTCATACTGTTCCAGATGTATGTATTATAGACGAAAAAAATTACACCTAAACCGTCCTAATTATTAAATTAAAATTACCAATAGACATAAAAAAATATATGAAAATTTGTTTATTTTTAAGCCAGATGCGGTACCTTGTTCTTTGAATGTGACTTCTCTATTAATAGTCCTTGGAGTCGGCACAATGCAGTCTCTAGCAAATGCAGTGATCAGCTTAGTAAGTTGACGATTAATTTGCTGTAAATTTAGTATAAAATAAATTTGATGATTAATATATTTGGTTCACCAGAGCTCAAGCTCAACCTGTCTTGAACGTTAGACTAGTTGAAGTATTTGGTTTTTTCTTCAGTTTTACCATGTGGAACACACATATAATAGAGTAAACAGAGGGAACAAAAAAGAAAAAAGACAGTATGTACCACAATTTGCGACCTATTTTCGATAAAATATTATTTAAAATTTTTATTTTTTTTTTGTTTATAAAAATTTCCTTCATTTCTTTATAAAACTTTTTAAATATATGTATAGGTTGTCGATCGAGTTGGCAGAAGGAACATGGTGATGTGTATAACATCTTTTTGTGGCATATGTGGTATAATCGTAAATCTCGTGCCCAATGCGATCGGTAGTGCGATTCTGTTCTTCATTTTCCTCATTGGTATCGTAACATTTGGGCTGTACACCGCTATAACAGTGGCTTTATTCCCTACTTCCTTACGGTAAGTCTGTTTAAAAATACATAGCTTCTAGCATTATAAAAATATAATTGTAGATACTAGTATGTTGTTGGAATTCAATAGATTGTAGTATAGTTTATTATATAATTGTAGATAGTATGAACGGCCTGGAAATTGGCCGCTCAACTATTAGTTTTTATTTTATACATTAGATTATTTTAGTCAGGAAAAAATCTTCTCGCTGTATCTCACATATGACAGGGTAGGCAGATGACACCTGGGAACCTAAAGTAAAAACATTGCGTTCATTGGTTTTGAGTCAAGGAACTCAAACTAAATTTAATTGATGAAATGAAAATATTAAACACTATATTTCCTCAAGTGAGGATCGATCCCACAACCTGTCGTTTACAGTCGTATTCTTTTACGCCACAACAGGCTGGAAAAGTGATTTAATTTTATAATAGTTTAATGTAAGATTATCTTTATTTATTTAGATATATTTATAATTACAGAGCGTTAGCAGTATCGTTTACAATGTCAGGGACAAGAATTGGAACATTTGCTTCAATACAAATCCTGAATAGTTTACTTGAAAGAAATTGTGAAGCGGGTTTCTACATTTACTCAGCACTCTTCGCATGTAAGTTTTCATATAATATTATTCGTAAATCGAGCAACACTTCAATTTTAAATTATTTTTTAAAAATTTTAACTGATATCATTGAGTCCGCTATAGATACATAATTTTTTTATCGCAAAAAACATCAAGTAAGGGACAGAATGTCTTCATGGAAACGGAGTGTCTTAAATTTTCTTTTATTCCTGATTCCTTCTACCTTTTCTGCTACGTACGGGAAACTGCTTAAAGTTAACAAAAATAAACTCAACTGATATTAAAACTGAGACTAAAAATAATATTTTAAAAATCAATTATTTCAGCATCTGCTATAATAGCAGCTTTTCTAGAAGACGACCGGAAGCCTCAGAAAAATAAACCAGACACGGGGGACGATAAAATATCCTAAATGTAATTTGTAATTAAATAAGATATTCTTATTAATATTAATACATGTATATTAAGAAAATAAAATAAAGATTTTACCTCCTTTTGTAAGGACCACCCCAAATTCAAATTTCGGGGATTCAGGAGAAAAAATATTTTAATTTCTGGCAACATTGGCGACAGGGTGACATTTGCGAAGTCACTTTGTGCTGAACTGGCACGCTTGGAAAGCCATAACTAACGAACTAAATTGAACTAAACTGTGTTGTCTTGTATATACATACTTCTATATATAATTTGACTTAAGGTATTTAAAGTAGAGAAAGTATTTTATTATAGAAGTGTACACGAGGTGTACATCGACCCATTAGATATTGCTATATTAGATAAAGCCTATAGTTTTAAAAATTATAACTAAATTAGTAAGATAACGCTGTTTGATAAAACTATTATGTTATAATTCTGCACCATAATAAAAACATGATAAAATAATTATAATACGTCATCGTAACATGTCATGTGAATGTATAATAAAAGTGCGTCGTTGTTTTTGTTACTAACTAATTAAATATTTTAATGTTGTTTGTTTAAAGGGAATTTGTAGAATTCTATAGGTACTTGATATGCTTTAGAATAACTGAAATTAAAAGTTAAACTTTACGTAACCTAGGGTTACGTAAAGTTTAACTTTTAATTTCAGTTAATTTAATTAATTTTTGAAACATGACATAATTAAGTTAATTTTTGAAACATGGATAATATGTAACAAAAAGGAAACGAACACTAGCTTCTACAAGATATTAGGTAGATAGGGCCCACACGGAGCTAAGTAATTTCTGAAATAATTGCTTATTAAATATAGCAGTGTATAAAATCTACAATAAAGATACTCCCTTCTCCAAAGCCCTTGCCCTTATCAAAGCAGGAAAATAACAACAAAAATTCATACATACAAATTGAACTTGCGACCACCACGCTCAACGTTCTACTGCTTAACGGTGGCCTCTTGATATCAAAAAGATAAATTGATAAATTAACACGGAATTTATAAACGTTGCAAACGTAATATTTACAAATCTGCACTTCAAAAATACTACGTGATAAGAGTCGATAATTATTATAATAATTGATAACAAAAAAATATTTACTACTGTAGGATACTGTAGGATAATTATAATTTTTTTAAGGAAAAAACCGAGGCAAACAAGCTTTCGAGTCACCTGATAGTAAGCGTGTAACACTAGAGGAGCTACAGGTGCGTAGGCCTTTAAGGTATATGGGCACCGGGGCCCGGATTACCCAATGCGAAACACAGTAGCCAAAGCCAGTAATTAGACTGTAAACAGACGATCGAACTTGTTACGGCTGCACCACGAGTGCGATCGACCTTCGGACCATATATCCTATGGTGCACGGTGCGCCGGACATAATTATTATTAACATCGGTACGGCTGGTTCGGAGTAATTACACATCAAACGTTGTGCGGCCCGCACTGATTCGATCATGTATGCGGTGCACCGAACCATTTCTTGGTTCAGTTGCTATTAGGCTACCGTAAGCGGTATATGTATTTCGGATAGGAATGCTTTTAGTATTATTTTTGCACATGTATAAAGACTTGTGTCGTTGGTGGAATACAATGTACAAACTTTATTATAATGGAAATTTATGGGATGTAAGGATGCATGCTATCAACTGATAAAATTTTCCCCATTATTTTCTCCTTTTCCTCTTTGTTGGTGATGATGATGTAGCAGCGACAGTGGCCATAACCACGTCTGCACGCACTGCTAGCACAAGAACACAGAACGATACGGAGTACGGTGCTGTCGTTTGTCCCGTAGACCGCACGGTCCGGTGGTGCGGTCGAACCAAGTTCGATCGTCTATTTACACTCATAACGTCAGTTTTAAATGCCGAAGGTGGTAATGATCCGGTTGAGTCTGCCCATGCGTGTTGCTATTACTAACAACGTGACTCTACCACACGTGCTTTAGTCGCCTTTTACGACACCATCAGTACCAGTTGTACTCCTGTGAGCCCTTACTGCATTCCATAAAGTACCTTAGACCATTTCACTTTCGGGTCCTCCTCTAAGTATGCCATGATTAAAAATAGTTACCTCCCGCTTATTGAGGTTTATCTTGGATATTTTCGGATTTTTTATTTTCGCATTCATCACCTGTGGCGCAGCGGCACAGACGTATGACTGTAACGGACAGGTTGTGGGTTTATCCTTACTCGAGGAAATGAAATATTCAATATTTTCAATTTAAATATTTTATGTTTCATCTCTTCTCTCTGGTAACAAGGCAAAGCGCGGCGTTGAGTTCCGCCACATCAAATTCGGTGGAAAATGGGGAACGGATTTGGACCGGAGTGTCTTAACCCAAGTTTCCTTGGCCTACCCTACCATGTGCTTGGATACAGCGTGAAGCTGAAATAAAAAAATTTCAATTATGAGCACTATCAATAGGACATCGTTACGCTACATCTTGCTCTACATCGGATACTTTCTGGGTAAAAGTAATCACTTTTTAAATACCCGTATGCAATAGCAGTAAGGAGTTGCCATTTTTTTCAGTTTATTTAGAAATAAAAGGTTGGTAAAATCCACACAGCCAAAACTGCATGCGTAATCAACTATTATAAATATAAAGATTTCAATTGTAGTAGTATTTGAAATTATAATAACTCTTGTAGATAAAGACATCCCAAATCGTGATAATTGAATATTGATCTGATATTTTTTTTATTTTTGACATAATTACATGATAAAGTTGACAATCTCGCACAGTACTGATATTAACATAAATCGATTAATAGCCTAAATGGTAGACAGAAGAAGGCGTACAAGTAATATAAAAGCAAATTTCTTTTTAGATACTCTTGGTTCTTAAATAATGAATTAGAAATTATTTCAAAAAATATTTCATAGTTAAAAAAGTGTACACTGACAATGGCTGATTCAAATGAAAACAAAGTTACTTTCGAGGAGGCCCTCAACAAATCAGGTAGGAGGCTATGTAATAATAATTCTAAATTTTGTTAACTATATAAAGAATGCTTTATTTATTTTTTTAATATTTTGACAATAGGTTTTTTTTTGCCTTTTATTCTGTTTGTGGAATAAAAAAGCTAGAACTCAATGTTTATATATAACATATGCTTATACGGCCACTATTTATACATAATTTATTAATTTTTATAAAAAATCGCACATTTTCATAATAATAAATATTTGTTAGACGTTTTAGATTTTTTTTCTTATACATTGAGAAATATACCTAAATTATAATTTTAGTCATCATAATATAACATTTTGTTTTACTTATACTGTATATGAACTCGTTATAAAAACTTGACTCGCACATTTTATATATCCATTGTTTTCTACATTGAATCAAAAAAACATTCTGTTTATCAAGCCCATAAATAATCTAATGGTAATTAGTATATTAAAATAATATTCCCTTAAGAATTGTAATTTAACGCTGATTTAATTTCTTTTCAGGATATGGACTCTACAGTTACCTTTTGGTCGCCTTATCAGGTTTAATTATTATTTCTATGGTTTGCACTGCGTATGGTACTACTATAATAATACCCACAAGTGCCTGTGAGTTAGGTACTACTACTGCACAAAGAGGTATATTGGCAGCAGCTCCACTTGTAGGTAAAAAATATTTTTTTTTTATTGTGATGAAATGTTACAAATTGATTTGTAATTTTTATCGTCCCGCTGTATTCCATATATAGCAGGATAGGCAGAGGCAACCTGGGGGAACCTAGTGAGATACCCCGTTCTCAATAAGGCAGTTAATTTCCACACGTTCCGCCGAACTTGAGGCCTGTTGTTACGCAGCGGCACAAGCGTGCGACTGTAACCGATAGGTTCTGGGTTCGATCCCCAGTCGAGGAAACGAAACATTTATTATTTTCAATTTAAATATTTAATGTTACATTTCTTCGCTCTGGTAATAAGGCAAAGCGCGGCGTTGAGTTCCGCCACTCAACACGCAATGCCTCAAATTCGGCGGAAAGTGGGGAACGGAAGTGGAACGGAGTGTCTTAACACTAGGCTCCCGGGTTCCCTCTGCCTACCCTGTCTCGTGCGGGATACAGCGTGAAGCTAAAAAAAAATAAAAACGTTCCGCCAAAATCTTGAGGTATTGCGTGTTGAGTGTTAGAACACATCGGCGCGCTTTACCTCGCTACCAGAGCGAAACAATGAAAATATTAAGTATTCGCCGTTCTACGACAGGGTTTTTATGTACGCCCGTTCGTATTAACAGATAATATATAAGTAACCACGAACATAACTTATTTATTCAAACAACGTGGCATATGACCATAATAGAATTGGAAAATTAATCTAAATTGTTACCTATTATTCAAGAATTAATAGACATAATTTTTCAACAATAAATATTATTTAAGACTTAATAGACATAATTTTTCAACAATAAAACATTGATCACTTTTTTCCTATCATTTTCGAAGTATAAAAAATGGGTAATCTTTTCATATGCCTCCTATTTTTAGGCATGATTATTGGAGCAGTATTATGGGGATACTTTGCAGATGTTTTTGGCAGGAAATTTACTCTCCTCATATCTTTGCTCTCAGCGGCAACGATTAACGCACTTGCTAGTATATCCGTCAATTGGATTATGCTTATGATATTTCAATTTACTGCTACTTTATTGTAAGTAGAAATATAATTAAAATATTTAGAAAAAAGGCTTAGAAGCCCATTTCTACCCTTATTTTTATTTTTGTATAAATAAATAAGATAAAAAAGGAGATTTTCTTAATATACTTTAATTTTATTCTTTTTCTTTTTTTAAGAGCATCTGGCCAGTATTCTCTAACTATGACTATGCTGAGCGAAAGTGTTCCTATGGCAAAACGTAATGTCGTTGTATTGCTAGTCAGTAGCATCTTTTTAATGGCTCAAGGAATTATGGCAGGTAATAAAAATAAGAAACGTTATAACGACAAAGTTACGTGGAAGAGGAAATTAGTGGCTCCGTTTTTTGCATTCGGCTTTTTATTTAAAATTATTCCTTACAACCATCGCCCTTAAGTTCAGACGCTGGCGCATAGCGCGATTTTGGTCCTAAAGGAGAAAACATTTTACAACCTCTTGTTTTTTAACATTTAGATTAACATTAGGATTATTTATTATTATTAATATATATATAATCATAAGTATTACCAAATGATTATTATAAAAAAGACAGCGTACATTAAAAACTGAGTAAAACAGCAAATCATCATCACATTCACAAAAATATTCACAAAAAGAAATATCTATAAAATATATATAGAGTATAACCTATATCTATTAAAGCATTTCTTAATATTCTCGGACTATTTGCTACTCAGAAAAATGAAGATGCAATATATTATAGTTTATAAATATTAAATACTTTTCAGTGCTGGCGATACCAATCATCCCATTAACTTTCTCTATTGAGCTGCCTAGTTTGGGCATTTTCTGGAATTCTTGGCGGACTCTACTTGTAGTTTACTCAATACCAAGTATTATTTCCGCCGTCTGGGTATTTTTCATGCAAGAGAGCCCCAAATTCTTATTTACAAGAAGGCGGGAAATTGAAGCTATAAATGTTTTAAAAAAGATTTACCGCTTGAACAATTCAGGGTCAAAAGAGGAATTTGAGGTAACTTAAATATAGTTGATAATATTTTTTCCAACTGAAAATAAAATGTCAATCATAGGAATAATCTTACACTTTTTTGTCATTTTTAAGAAGTACAGTGCAGTGCTTATTCTAAAAAAAATATATTTTATAAAAAAAAAATTACAGGTCCATAACATTAAAGAAGAAATCACGCAGACATCTGGAGGTTCAATCAAAGAACAATTCCTACCATTATTCAGAGCGCCACTGCTAAAGAACACAATAATTTTAACACTTCTATTTCTAGTTCAACAGTTGAGTACTATATTAACATTGTTAACATTACTTAATATGTAACTAATATATTAGTAACTAATATCAATTATGTTTTTTTTTTAGAATCGCAGCCTTCCAAGTGTGGTTACCAACGATAACTAACCAATTAGTAGACATATTAGGCACCGGAGAGGGCTCAGATTTGAGTCTTTGCGGTATTATGCAAAGTGGAATCAATGCCGAGCCAGACGTTAGTATTAAAAATTCTTTCAATTATATAAAACGTCGCCGCAGGTACCTTATTGAAATTTACAATTTGACGTTGTCTGAACTGAACCTTTTTTCGTTTTCGATCATTACAAGCCGGGGGGGTGGCATGCGAATCGAGCAGGACGTTGTCTCGCACACACGTCTTTAATTCGAAAATTTCTAACTTCTTTTATTGAGCTATAACAAACAGGACCGTTTTCAGGAAATTATTATTAAAAAGTTATTACAATATCTTCTTTTTACTATTCGACCAATCGATAGTAATGTATATAATCGATAGTATGTAATGTGTATACTATACTAGTGTATTGAAATGTCGAAGCTGTGTTAGGAAGAAGACGTGTATGTCGCCAAGCTCCATGGATGAAATCCGTGGATTGTATAATAACAGCCACTATGTCTTCGATTATATACACGGATATTTCTAGGAGTTAACGAAAATTTTAAGCCTTTGAAGCAAATGATTACAGACACGTATATTATTCGTGAAAAGTAACAATAGCAGCATCGTAAATAAAAACTTCAATTTGTTTTAATTAAAATTAAAAAAGCTTACATTTAAATTATTTTTTTTACATTATATATTTTTTAATTTGCAAAAACTTAATTTATCGTTATGCCATTTGTACAATATTTTTGGTTAAACCTGGAGACTTATAAATAAACAAATTCGATGATTTTCCAACTCTTGAACTCGCAACATATTTATATAATTATATAATTGGCCGTGAGAAAAACACCGATTTTCTAAATGTAAGCCACAAAATGTCAATGTTTGAACTTGCGACTTATTGATATGAGGATTGGGAGTTGTAAACGATTGAACGGTATTGGTGAATTAGACTCCGTGGTAGAAGTACAACTTCATCATCATTATCTTTATCATGAATTTTTCAATGCTTACCCAGAATATTTCTTACAACTAATCGCGTGTCATTACACAATTTCGGAGCATTGAAGTTATAGCTGATGTAATTTTCAGCAGCAATTTATGCGATGGCAATCCAGATAAATCTAACAAATGTAGAATCTCTACAGGATAGTTGAGAACTTTGCCAGGATCAACAAAAGTGTCGATCGATTTAAGTGGAATTTCATCACCAGGAAATGACTGTTGTATTTTTAAATTGATGACATTAACATCTAAATTTTTGGTAGCCACGATGTTCCAAAAAATCTTGTGGGCCATGTTACATTCATCCCAGATAATAATTTTGCCTTTTTTCAAAACTTCAGCTATGGCTGAATGTTTTTTTATGTTACCTACACATTGCTTAGGGATTTCTATGAATATTCAAAGATAATTTAGGTAATGAACTGAAAAATGAAAATACTGGTAGAAAATGAAAAGGTGGCAGTACGTCCACCATCGTCAGTCTCGTCAGTTTGCGCTGGAAACTTGCTCAGAAACGGAAGTAAAGCCAATTATAATGATCATCAAGACTAATGCATGTGGACACTACTCTATAAATATTAAAATGCTTCAAATGATATTTCCGGTTATCTTACTAATAAATACTAATTTTATTAATAAATGTATTAAAACAATTTGTTTTCTATACATTTGTAAAGTAGCAAAAATAAGTATTATTAAAGCAGTTGAAGAATGTAAAGATTTTAGACCTACGAGTATTAGTATTCTACCTATTGTTTATTGCCAGCTAGTTATAGTTATGTTTTATATTGAAAATGAAAATCTCTTGCCTAGCGTTCAATCGGGTTTTCGCAACGGACATAATACCAGTACAGCTTTAGCGTTAGTAAGTTAGTAAGTTATGAACGAAGATCTTGATATTATCCAAACATGGGCTACCGAAAACTTTCTTGTTTTAAATTCTACAAAGTCTAAATTTATAGTACTTGGTACCAAACAGTAATGTAATAAGGTCAATAACATGCAACCAAAACTTCAAATTTATGGCCAAGGTATTGAAAAGTTAAAGTTGCGGGAGTTTTAGGACCTTTGATTGATAGTGAAATAAGATACATTCAACATGTGATCGCTGATATTGGAAAATGTTTCCATTGCTTAGAAGTAAAAACATTAACTGTGGGATTATTTATCAGAAAAGGTAAGAGTCATCTTAGGTGAAGCCTTAGTATTAGGTAACTTGGCGTACTGTGATACTGTTTATGGACCACGCTTGTATAAAAAAACTGAACGCGCCATCCAGCGAGTACAGAACGAATATGCTCGTTTCTTTTACGATATCCCGAAGTAGAGTCACGTTTCTCCTTCCTTACTTATTTGATAACTTAATTCTGAGAATGAAGGCAAGATAAAGTTCGTTCGCATAAAGAGACCAGAATATTTGTATAAGCCCAGAACATATGAAGCTGTTATGAATGTCAGAAATACATAAAAAAACTCTAGAAGTACAAACATATTACAACTTGCACTCCCAATACATAAAACTGAAAGTTTCAAAGTAAGTTTTAAATTCGCGGCATCGAACGATCTGCCTCCCCCCCATGCGGGTGAACTCCTGTTCAGTTCTGACTTTTAAAAGACAACATAAGAAACATTTGCTAAGCTTAAAAGCTTTACAAGACTAGGCTGCTTTGTTATCTTTATTCGCAATTATTGTTTTATGTTTACCTTTTTATTTTATTTTATTTTATTCGTATTTATTATTATATATTAGCATTATTTTAATAAAGTCTAATTACTAGATAAACATGAAGTGTCCACTCTTTAGCTATTTTCTTCCCTTCTTTCTTTAGAATGTCAATTATTAGTTCATATAAGTATTCAATATTTTTTTTTATTTTAAGTTATGGTTATTTACAAAATATCTTAGTGACAGACTTACTAGTATATCTTTATTACATCATCACTTAACCTGTAATAATTAATGTTTGATTAAACTTGTGAGTTAAGATGAGGCTGAAAACCAGCGAATAGGTATTACAGTATTCACTGGATCCCACTCCTTTTACCATAATATTTTTTTATTTGATATTTTTATTATTTTTTTACTGGTCTTCTGTTCTTAATTAACTTTTTTAAAACTATTTTTTCTTATTTATTGTATTCCTTTCAACTGGAATACACTTTTTTAAATTAAAATTGAATTTTCATATTAGTAGTAATAATGTCAAACAATTCCTAATCAGTATTCGGATCTGGAATTTCCGCTGAAATAATTTTGTTAATTTTTTCTGGGCGTATTTTATGCACCAACCAAATTAAAATATGTGCATGAGGTAAGCCTCGTTTTTGCCATTCAGTAGAATAAAGCCAAGATCGTGTTTCACCAAATACATATGAGAAATGTATAGTCAAATTCAATAAAGATGTTAATTCTTGTTTGAATAAACGTGCAGTCATATCATGACTATATATGATATCCATCTTCTCCTTCCTAAAAAATTTGCGAATGTTGCGAAGAATGATGATTGTCTTGAATTATTTTCATTGTATAATTTCTGCGGTGTATGCGAATGCCTTGCCGTTCGCATGTTTCACCAGCCATAACAGAAGCAACTTCGTTAATAGTTGGAACATTATATGTCTGCGTTCTCTCCATAGTGTACTTTGTCTGCTTTATTGACAACTACGTGGTTATTATGCATCATCAAAATCATCAGCGTATGAGGTGACATTTTCATCTTCTGATTTGGTTTCAATAGCTTGACCAGAACGTTTGACCTTAGATATTTTTCTATTTTTGCTTGCACTTCTTGTAAGAAACGTTTTTCTCTGCTTCATAAATTATGGCTCATTGTTACCTCCATCATAACATATATTCTTTAAATACATAAAATCACAGTAGTATATAAAACAATGCGTACCTTAATATTTGCCGAAGTTATTTCAAAAATAGTTTTTTTTTACTTACCACAGACACAAATGTATAGTTTACGAACCGACGTACTGAGGACCAATATGGCCAATATAGGGCCTAAATATCAAGCAGTAAAAGAGAGAGTGACCACCTAAACGGTCACCAAGAGTAATTTTAATGTGGTGTGAAGCACATCTCCCACCTGGTTAAGTCTCCCGGATTCCGAATACATAAGATTTTAACTACAGTAAAATATAATATAAAAGCGTATAACTTTTTTATTTCACTATTAAATATTTTAAATTAGATGCATCAGGATATAAAAGACATGGATATAGGATATCACTTACCACTTTGTTTTATAAAGAAATAAAATATTTTACTCTTAACAAATTTTAATAACGTCTAAGCTTATTAAAGCGTTATTTATTATTCTATTTTACAGCCAGATGCGGTACCTTGTTCTTTGAATGTAACATCTCTACTAATTGTTCTTGCAGTTTGCGCAGCTCAATCTCTTGTTAATGCCCTTATCAGTTTGGTAAGTATACTTAAACTAACATTTATAACATTCTGTCATTAATTATTTTTCCGTCTCGTCATACCTTTAAGCTACCAACTTATCTATACCAATATTGTGTACATTATATAAATAAAAATAAACGATTCTTTATTTATCACTTTTAAATAAAAGACACAAAAGACATCATATATACCTCACATTTCTAAACATTATAGTTATAGCCCCTGTCATTACTTGTTTGCTGTTGTTAATTTTATGTTTGAAAACCACAATAATTTTCAAATTATTGATTCTAATTTAGAGCAATGGAAAAATAAATGAATAATACATTTTTTTCCTTTAGGTGATCAATCGAGTTGGCAAAAGAAACATGGTAATGTGCGTAACGTCTTTCTGTGGAATATGTGGTATAATTGTCAACCTTATACCCAATGCGATCGGTAGTGCGGTTCTTTTCTTCATTTATCTCATTGGTATCGTGACATTTGGATTATACACTGCTATAACAGTTGCTTTATTCCCTACTTCACTTAGGTAAGTTCTCCTATGTTCAAGTTTCCTAACTATCCTAACAATTTTTGACCTTTATCGGTACCACCTTTATTTAGTAAAATGTTTGAAAAACATATTTTAAATCTAATGTTATTATAATTTAACTGTCGTAAACACATGCACAATAAACTGAATGAATTTGAATCAGAATCTGAATCTGAATTAATTTGAATCTGAATGAATTTGAATCAGAATCTGAATCTGAATTAATTTGAATCTGAATGAATTTAAATCTGAATCTTAATCTTAATCTTAATCTGAATCTTAATCTGAATCTTAATCTGAATCTTAATCTGAATCTTAATCTGAATCTTAATCTGAATATTAATGTGAATCTTAATCTGAATCTTAATCTGAATCTTAATCTGAATCTTAATCTGAATCTTAATCTGAATCTTAATCTGAATCTTAATCTGAATCTGAATTTGAATTCTAAATCAAAAGTGGGCATTATAACTAAGTACTCGCTGTATTTTAAAGTTATTTATTACAGAGCACTAGCAGTCTCATTTACAATGTCAGGAACAAGAATTGGAACGTTTGCGTCGGTACAGATTCTTAATGCGTTGCTAGAAACAAACTGTGAGGCAGGCTTCTACGTTTATGCAGCACTTTTTGCATGTAAGTGATTGAACGGTCTTTAATTTCATATTTTTTTTGCTATCGTTTCTTTTTTTTGGGTGAATATTTTTTTATTACTACGTTCTGTAATATATATGTTACAGTTAAAACTAGTTTTTCGTAAGAACGCGTTTTCCCTAGTTAAAACTAGATTCAAGTGAATAGAATACATAAAATCATTAAATTTCAAACAACATTGGTTAACATATAATATAATAAAGAATAATCATGCAACCTTATATTAAAATAATGTAAGGATTTATTTCTTATGCAACACACAAATACGCAACACATAAATCCTCGGCCTCTTGCATATGCAACACATAAATCCGGTTTCTGTTCCTATCCATAGCGTTAATATTACTTTGAGGCCTGTCGTGGCGCAGGAGCACAGGCGTGTGACTGTGAGGTTATAGGTTCAGACACCCATTCAAATATATAATTATGTAAGTAGTTCAAATGGACAGACTAGTCGTTGAGTAATATTTTTTATCAATATTGATGTAAAAGACTCTCTTTCTCTTAAACAATATTTGCCCGGTCACCGTTACCTGAAAGTAGTTATATATTTTTAATAATATATTCTATTTGTATAATATATCAATTTTTAATAATTGCAGTGTCTGCTGTGATAGCTGCTTTCCTGGCAGATGACCGAAAACCCACAAAAACTCAACCAGAGACGAGAAACGATAAAATATCTTAAGTACTGTAAAAATATAAAATAGATATGTAATATTTTAATAATATTTATTGATTTATTTTCTTGATGTGTTCGTATCGTAGTGTTTATATTTTCTAAGAATAACGAGTTTCGAAAAATTAATCAAAATAAATAGTAAATAAGTATCAATAATTTCACTTAGTATTGTTATTTTTTTTACTGCAAGTTAATTACATTTTTATTTTACACAATTTAGTTTTTCTCTAAGTTTTTAAGTCGGCAAATTTATAATATATTGGCTTATACATTCGCCGCGCGCAAATCCTATTTACTTCTTATAAAAGCCACAGTTATGACAATTTAACATTAATAATAAGAACTTTTAATAGAATATAAAGTGAAAATTTAAAGGTATATCATAGAAAGAAATTATTACAAACTTATATTTGTATTAATCAAGCAGTTTCCGTTGTGATGTAAAAAAGATTGAAGATTTGGAACATCTGGTAACACCTGATAATGATCCATAAGAGATCAGGTGATCTGTAAGATTTATAGAAATTATGCCTTAGCATAAGGTTATCTGAAATATTTGTGTTTCAACTGAAAGTAGCTTATAAAGACTATTTTTTTCAAAATTTTAAACGTACGCGAATGGAGTGGCGGGCACTAGCTAGTTTTATATAAAATATTTTTCAACTGAAAATTTTTTACTACTGAATTCGGTGAGTTAACCAAACGTATAGTATAGTACATTTCCCGTAAATCTTTAATTATTAAATGTGATATGGAGTTAGAACTTATAGTGCAAATAAAAGAAAAAAGCAACAAATGCGTTAAAAATTGGATTTTCAGATAAAAAGTATTACAAGCTAATAATTGTAGGTATATTATAGTACTTTCCAATGTGGACATGAGGAGTATGGACATAGCAGCAGGCGGAACAGCAACGGCTTAGCCGTAGCCATGTTCGACGCGGGTACGGCGATCGCGTTCATAAGTAAGTAGAAGGGCGAACAGTATGGTGGCCGCCAGCGTGGCGACCATATAGATGCTTTATCTAAGGAAAACGATGAAGATCTTAGTGCTTCAATTAAGAGTCGCCATGAAGTTACAGGCTTTATATATAGTGACAGTAATATTAGTACTCAATTAAATTTTAAAAAGTTTGTTAACTCTCTGTCATCGGCTATAACCAAAAACAATACAGATAAATACTAAAGTACTGTTAATACAGTTCCAGAGTTCAATCCTTCTTGTAAAGGTTAAACTATGTCAATGTATAAATAGTGGCCGTATAAGCATATGTTATATATAAACATTGAGTTCTAGCTTTTTTATTCCACAAACAGAATAAAAGGCAAAAAAAACCTATTGTCAAAATATAAAAAAATTAAATGAAGCATTCTTTATTTTATTTATATATTTAAGAAAATCTAGATATATTATTACTGTCGACCCACTCCGTCGTCGGAGACCAGGGGGTAGGAGAAGGCAGTACACGCATCTCCAATTGCTCCTACCTTAGAGGACCTGCTGCACTAAGTTGACAGGGACGGACTTGGACGGAGGCATACCTAGATCGAAGAACGAAGGTGGCTCGCAAAAGGTGGGCCTTCCACCAAGGCGTCGTAGTGGCATGCATCAGCGATCCTGCGGCGTCTTGACTCAGGTGGTGAGGTTTCTGCTGGGTTTTAGTGGGTAGTATCGGATTTCCTGTCGATGAGTCCCACAGTACCATCCGTACGAAGGGCAAATCTGTTCTGCGCACGGATGGTCTGCGTAAAAGCATTTCCCAGCGTTACAAAAAAAA
>DWMZ01001478.1:0-16343 GCA_018249855.1 Eueides tales michaeli
TTTCTCAATAAACTAGTAGTTTTGTTACCGATGTATATAGTTGTTAACTTGACAGACGAACGGACAGACAGACAATTGAGTGATCCAATTCCATTATCCTATTATAGTATTCCATTTTTACTTTTCACTTTTTATTTTTACCCTAAAAATTCTGTTAATACATCATTTCCCAAGTTTATCTATATACTTTATGGGGGTATAAAGTATATAGTTGCAGCTATAGAGCGTAAACAGTACGTTATACAGCATACTCAGTTACCACAAATATGTGTCTTTTGCTTTATTTCCCCTTCACTATATTATACTACTAATTTCGATAAATCAATTTATTTCTTGTGTAATTTACTTAACAAAACAATTGTAGTAATCATTATGTTGTCTGTAGCTTCACGGAAGATTATAAAGCACACACGATTTCTATACTCATAATACTTGTGCAACATGATAAATAAAAATAAGTAAATAAATATATATATATATATATATATATATATATATATATATATATATATATATATATATATATATATATATATATATATATATTTATATATATATATATATATATATATATATATATATATATATATATATATATATATATATATATATATATATAAATGTTTAATTTTATGTATATATTAATATGTAAAGTCTTAGTCTTAACTTTGTAAAAAAAATGTGTAGATAAAGGAAAATTAAATTTAAATTTGGTACAGTTATAGTTCATATACAGAGTGCCAATATTCTTTAAATTAATGCATGAAAATGCATTACATTAATCGAACAAATATAACACACACTACTAATATATGTATTTCACAATCCACACTTATATATTAAGTGATATATAAGTTGCTATGGCAACGTGCATAGTATCCATCAACTGTTTCATTTCAGGATATCGAATTCTGAACCTTTTGTGACGACAAAACAGTTCTCTTTTATTAATGCTATTACAATGAAGACACTAGCATCGTACACTTTTTATTTTTTTTTATTTATGTGTAATTTTCTTATACCGAAATATAAGAAGCCTTAAACTGCTTATGACAACTGACTTGTGAACATAAACAAAATACAAAACTAATTTAAGCCTTTGAGAAAATTCACCGCTAAAGAGGAAATTGCTATGATTACTTTGAAGTAGAATTGTTCTTATCTTGGTGCTTAGCATGACTTAACATTGAAGTAGAAATGTTAGGTCTTCGTTCAAGCCGCAGCTAATTTAGTGAAACTACTTCTACAAATTTGGCTCTTATAATTTGTTTACGTCCATACACACACAAAAAAACATGTTTTTTTTAGCTTCACGTTGTATTACATGGCAGGGTAGGCAGAGGGTACTTGGGAACCTACTGTTAAGACACTCCGTTCTACTCCCCCCCTCCACTTTCCGCCGAATTTGATGCATTGCATGTTGAGTGGCGGAACTCAACGCCGCGCCTTTGCCTTATTACCAGAGCGAAGAAATGAAATGTTAAATATTTAAATTGAAAATATTAAATATTTCATTTTCTCCAAAGGGGGTTTACAACCTGTTGGTTACAGTCACACGCTTGTGCCGCTGCGCCACGACAGACCTCAAAGAAACATACTCAACAGTAAAACGCCAAAAAGAACATTTGTTTGGTCAAATATTACACTAACTTTAGCTCAGTAGTGTAAATATTGCTCGAAACCGTATTGACCGACTTAAATATGTCATATTAATTTCCTCTTGATACCTCCTCACGATATCGATATAAATTGTCTTTGCAGGCGGACAGCAAAGTGACTCTATAAGTTATTTTCTTTTGAAATAAGAAATCCTGAATAAAATATCTATGTGTTTATTTTCCTTTCTTGAAAGATACTAAGTCCAAAAAGATTTTCTAATATGAGTGAATAAGTTGTTGTTTAATACAAATAACAGTGTGCAATAATTTGTCCTTTGATCCGCCGCTCCATACACCGATATTTATTAACAATGTATTATATCTGCAAATTACGTTTTTATATAAAATTTTCCAATACAAACTACCCCGTGGTATCATTTTATAATATAACTTAAACACAAAATTTATATACAAAAAACTTATATAAGCTATTTAATACGTGACTTTTTGCAGAATGAACCTTGCTTCAATACTTTCTGAGAAAATTCATGATGTAAAAGTAATATTATAAATTTTCCAGTCGAATAGGAGCGCGTCAGCGAAGTATTGACAACCGATTTGTTAGATATTGCAGCAAAAAATATTGAGATAATATAATTTTATCGCTTAGATCGCTTAAATGTAACTTATAGAATGTTTTTTTTAAACATCATTTGATGGATAATTAATAGTTTGGTGTTAACGTAATAGTGCTTTTTAAAATGTTTGTCTGTTTATTTGTTTGTCTATGCATTTGTACCCGCTAATCTCAGAAACTACGAACCAGATTTAAATCTTCAGTCACTGTTTTATACTCGTATATGTTTTATAAAAAAGTAACGTCAATGTAAAATATTCAAATCGACAAAATTGCCGCAATTTTTTTATTATATTAGTTTTCAAGGTATTTAGTTAAAAGTAATAATTTTATTAGGATATGTAATTGAAATTAGTAGTGAAAATAGTGTAATTGAAGCAGGCGAAGCCAAGGGCGGGTAGTTGTGAATAATAATATAGTCATGAATTTTTATAACCATAATTTCATTACACGTTAAAATATATTTAAGTAAAAGATTTAAATACTGGAATTAGCTTTTAAATGATTCATTTAAAAGTTGTTAAAATAAAAGATATTAAACTAAATCCGTTTCGTACAACGCTCTTTATGCGCTCTAATTCCTTTGCAAAATTATAGTGATTTCAAACATCATCAGAATTTTCTTCTTGTTAATAAAGGCTCTCGCAATTTGCGATATTTATATTATCAAAGACAAGTGTTCTAAATTTAATTCTTTTTTAAACATTTTTAATATAAATTATAAGTATTACGTCGTGGCTTCGTGCGTGGCTTGGAGTCTCCACCACTAAAAACATAAAGGCCTCCAGAATACGGCGAAAAGCGGGGAACGGAGTGTCTGAAACCTAATTCCAAGAATATTTCTCAAAAAGTACGAACGCTGCAATGTTCTGTTGTATACTTGATTCGTCCTTAAAAGAAATAGCATCAACGTCTCCTACGTTAGCTGTCGTCATTGTATAAAAGAGACATGGCCTAGACGTGCTCGATTAAAGCTTTTAAAAATTTCAACAAGAAAATGTCACATTCTAGAAATTAGTATGGTATGAAAACATAATTTTTTTTTGTTACTTATGTCATTAGATGAAATTACAGTAAACCTTAATAGATTGCTGGGCTTGGGATTCAGAGAGTATGAGCCTCGTTATAACTTTTCTTTGGATGATAAATTACCCACATTTAATTTCGTCGTTCTGATAACAAGAGAACTATATAACTTTATTGAATTCCGACAATATACAGTATATTACCTTAAATACTGCGGAAAGTTGAACGGGTCGGGTTAATTAATATGAGGTTTCCAAGACCTCTGCCTACTCTACTTCGTGCGGGAAACCTCTGTTTATATTCATAGCCTCTGCAATGACTATAATCTAATCGAATATCGAATTACTCTTTACGTTACAATAGTTATATTTTTTTTCTTCTCGAAAATTACATATCAATGAAAAATTTTTTGGGAGTGTTTAGTATTTTTTACGTATAAACATCACAGTCACGTAATATATAAATTGATGGTAAAACACAGTGGAGTGAGTAATAAAGTTTTATAGAACAACTTGCGCTGTCTTTATGTGGATGTATTTACTATGCTCGGAGTCATATCTGTATTCATTTATGTTTTGTACGAGAAATATTTGTTTTCTTTGCTTATACTTATGTGATTTGCCTTTTTTGAAAATCTCTTTACTGATTAAAATTAAGAAAACAAACTTAGGCATTCCTTTGTAACTCCATTTCAAAAGTTTTTCTATTTTATACTTATATCGACTTATACTCATTTAAAAAATTACATTAACGATTTTGCCTGTAGTGCAGAGTATGAAAAAGGAAATTTACTAATTACGGTTAGCAAGTAAAGCACTCCTTTTTATTCCACCCTTTTTCAAGATGTTTATTGCCAATTAGTAAATGAAAATTTTAACAAATATAATTAACGGAGAAACTTTGTTTTCTTAAACGCGCTAATTTCAGGAGATACTGGTTAAATATGAAAAAAATATTTATGTCTAAGATAGTTGACAACATTAACATCCTTCTTTTGCACTTATGTACTAAGTATCTATATGTCAACTGAGAGACGCACCGAAGAAACCTGTGCGTTTACGTAGGTTTACATGACAGTTAGGTATGTAGGAGGCCTCCTTACACCTATAATAATGCTAGCGTCATTTTTCTAACAAATTCTATCTAAAATCGAGGTAAATAACATATTGAGGCAACTATCAAAGTTTAACTAAACAGAGCGTCATCTGTCGAAAAAAAATTATACCTAATCAACACCACGCGGCAATTTTTTATTCAAAAACTATATGTGGCTAAAAATAAGTTGAATTTAACGTTGCAAAACGCGTAGAAAATACGTTATGCTTGTGTTTGTCTGTTGTAGGACATAATGTATATGGACACTCGCCTATGATACAAAAATACACAATTTCTGTAGTAAGTTAATTACATTTTAATGTTTTTGCGTTTACAGTCGCACGCTTGTGCACGTTATCACAAGCATCAAGGCTTAAGAGAACATAATACATAATATACCCTCAAAATCCTCATATAGCTTTCACTAAAAGGTACAAATTACAAAGCACTAGTTAGTGTCCTCAGCGTTTGTGGTCGTGGCTGTTTCACGCTTAAACAAATTTAAGTTTAATTTACATAATAGAGTTTCAAGAAGTCTTCGTTTTAATTACTTTGTTTCTTTAATTTCTTACTCGTAGTCTGTGAAGACGGCACTCGCAAACAGGTTCTCTTTGTTAGTTCAGTTCTAAAGCTTGACCCAATAAAGCTTTCCAATTCTAAGTATACTATTGAAAAATAATAGATTAGACTTACTTAAGATTTTAAATACATATTTCGTTATATAATTATCGCTTAAATATAAACACAAACAATATATTATCTTATTTAAAAAAAAATGAAATGCGTGTACTTATGTACGCGAGTGAGAAGTTATAATTCTTTGGCATAATTAAAAAATAGTTTTTAATTGTATGAGAATAATAAATTACAATATATTTAAATTCAATGAATTCAAATTGAATTTTTTATTTTTATTTATTTACTTTTACAATATTGAAACCATGTTGAATATTTAGTATAAATTATGTTAAATAATAATAAAAGTGAAGTTTCCCTATACTTAGCAATATCTTACTAATACGGCTATACGTTATTTAATTACTAATACGTTAACTGGCAAAATGGAATGTGAAATTGTTACGGTGTCAGGTGTCATGTTTTGTTGAAAATAGTGAGTGTAACTTTAACTTTATAGCTTAAGTAAATAAGCTTTGTATCAAATTCTCCATAAGTCGGGTACAACATTAATATAGTTTACTTTATAAGGTAAACAAGGGGTGTGATGGAATTCATAATTGAGTTCATTTATTATGTTTGAGTTAATAATTACAGCGCTCAATATTTGTGTAAGTCGTGGCTTATTGTAAGGTATTCGTATATTAATGACGACATGCCTTTGATCGTTTAAAACTGTCTATTGCAATAATTTTTCTTACGATATACAAAGATTTTTTATAAAATATTTAAAGTATGCATTAATTTTAAATATATTGTTTCATAGTTAAAACAGTACTTATTGTAATGAGATACATGACATTTTTGGATATTTAATTCACATACACCACCTAAACATCATTTCTTAAATGCGGCAACATTAAAGTACAATTTAAATATATTGTACAGATCTTTAGAGAAATAGTTAAGTATCTTTGAATAATTTTTATACTTTGTCGAATTGAAACGAAAGTAAATACAAATTAAGTGAAACTTTCACATTTTTAACAAAGAATAAGTTCAAAATAGTAAATAAAATCACTTCAGCCTCACAAAAAGTAACAATATTATTTTTTATTCTTTTAGTTTTCTTGTTTATGATTTACTATTTGTATATTCATAACAAATATTATGTACATAAATTATAAACGTTTTGAGTTTCACACTGTGTTCTGCACATGGCAGGATAGCCATTAGAAGGAACCTAGTATTAAGATACTTCGTTCCGTTTTTCATTTTCAGAGAAATTACGTGTTGAGTGGGGAAACTTACCGCTTTACCTTATTACCAGAGCGAACCCACAACCTGTCCCGTTTCCAGTTGTACCACTGCACCGCAACGTGCCTCAAATTATGTAACTAAAAAAATATTTTGATGTAGACCCGTGATAAATGCATGTCACGAACATTAAAAAAAATAATACTCTCACATGTTCATTACAAGAAAAAACGCTACGTTCACAAGCCGTAACAAATAACCATATCTTTGTACATGTAGTTTCTTAAAGCTATATAATTTAATCTTACTTTAACTCATATTTTGCTAAAAAGTAAACATCCGTTATAGCCGGTTTGCACACAAACCGTTTTAAATTTATCTAGACTTTGACTTCTGGAGCAGTTTGAACTGCACAGTGAAAATAATCGTAGTAGTAAAGTACAATCGTCAACTGGCCGAGTGCCAGAAGCCCAAACATGGTATGGATGAAAGCACCGCGATAGATTTAACGTTTTTCCCTTCAGCATTAGTTCACATGTCGCAGACAAGCAAATAAAACACTATCGACAGGTATGGTTCATAGTTGACTGACTATTTTTATAGAGTTTCTGTGTTTGGTAGCTATATTTTTTATATCTGTTAGTCGATTTTTCAAAAACATGACAAAAAAAATATTTATAAGACTGTCCCTTTAGTCCCATTTCCACTAATTCAAGATTTCAAAAATAACGCTAAGGCGCTTTGACCGCTACGCCATATGTACATAGATTTTATGTTATTATTAACTATTCTTAGCTACGTCGCGCGCTTGTTACAACATACATATTTACGCTGTTATTAACATCTTGTAGCGACGTTCTCTCGTAGCTCTCTCGTAGCATTTCGTAGCTTAATAATAACTTACAATATGTGTAATAAAGATTTCTGTTAATATTTTTTTAAAAAAACCTATTAAACATTTACTACTTAATCTTTTATACTATTTTTACTTTTTCCGTTATCCAATAATTTATTTCCTTAATTATATAATTCGACGGAAAAGGTAACAAAATATATATAATATAATAAAATAGGTAAATAGTATATAAAAGTAGTATATAATTATTTATTTATTGACAAGAATATAATATTTTTTTCATTTTATGTTAGTTTCACGCTGTATCCCAAACATGGCAGGTTAGGAAGACATCCCCACTTTTCGCCAAATTTGAGGCATTCCGTGTTGATTAGCGTATTCAACGCTGCGCTTTTGCCTTGGCACTATAGAGAAGAAATCAAAATAATAAATATTTCATTTTCTCGAGTAAGAATTAAGTAATCTGTCGCGTTTACAGTGACACGCTTGAGTCCCTGAGCTACCACAGGTATTTAAGAAATATAATTCATAAAAGATAAACGGATTACCATTTTCATGGAAAAAATACAAAATTCCTGAGTTAAATATAGGCGGGCCGTGAAAACACGGTTCATAAACATGCGTCAACATTTTTCCCGTAAATATTTAAATAAACCGAATAGAGGCCGAGGATCAGTGTAATATAAAATTTGTACTTTTAGCGTTAAACATGGTTAAATATAGTGTATATTTATGTATGTTTGGGGTTATGTTGATTGCGAATGTCTTCGTGGCGTTATTTAAGTCCAAATATAAAATAATTCAAAGTCTTATAAAACATTATTGTTTACAATATTTAATGTAACTAGATATTAATAAAATGATTAATAAGAAACCTTTGTTATTTTATAAATGTGGTATATTTTATATTAAACATTAAAATCCACTTCAATGTTTTTGACCTGTTGTGGCGTAGGGGCACAAGCGTACGATCGTAAACGGCTGGTTGTGGGTTCGATCCCCCCACGAAAGTAAAATATTTGATATTTTCAAATTAAATATCATATATTATACTTTTGTGGGGTAAACTAGCGGCGTCGAGTTCCGCCCCTCATCACACAATGCCACAAATTTGGCAGAAAGCGGACCGGCAGCCAAATTTGGCAGAAAGTGTTAACAAGATCCCTCTGCCTACCCTGCTATTTGCGTGATACAGCGTGAAGCTGAGTTTCACTTCAAATTTATTAATCATATAAACGTAATCTTTAAATTGCTTCACGTAAAATATATGTACGAAATGTTTAATTTTTTGAACTCTTATCTTAGTGAGGTACTTACCGCAAAGCGCTACTATTGTTAGCACTTTCATAGTCACGTCTTGAAGTTCTCGTTACATAACATCTATAGTTCTACATCACAAGCACAACAAAAACACAACATATTTACGATAAACTTATTAGAAAAAATATTTTTCTTCTCTTCAACTTAAATACCACATTCATATTAAATATAAAGTTAGCTTAGCTACGCTTGAATATACGTTCTAAATCAGTAATTCAGTTAAAAACTTATATTAATTATATTTGGTTGACGATCGTGTTGTTTACAAGTCCCCGGTCGCGTCCGTATTCTATTACAGAAACGAAAAGCGAGTCGTGCTCCCCGCGCGAGGTTCTTCCGACGAGTGTGCTTGGTTTTCCCTGACGCTGACGTCATGCGCACTGAGTAATCTTAAAAAAGATCCTTCTTCTTAAGTGGATTAATTTTTTAAACTTGAACAAGGTTCCCAAGGGAAGTGTTAAGACATTTCAGTTCCCTACTTTTTGTTGAATTTGAGGCATTACGTGTTGAGTTGCTAGAGTAAAGAAATAAATTTAAAGTCGAGGGTATCAAGCCTGTCGCGTTTACAGGTATATGCCTCTACCCCCATGTTACAGCAGACTTCACTAAAAGCTACTACAATTATATGGAAAATCCACTACTGTCATATTTACAGTCAAACGTGTGCCACGACGGCGATGTGCTATGTCTATGTATTTTTATTATTATGTATAATTGTTTTACATGAACGTTGGCGAAATTCGTTATACGATACGTAATCATCACGTGAGATATGGTGCGGCGTAAAACAACATTTTATTTAGAGCGTTCAGCACATACTTATATATAATAAACAACAATTAAAAGCATAGCTAGTAAACTTAAAATATAATAAAATATAAATAGCTAGTAAAAAAAAACTTAGCTAATAAACGTAACTTTTTGAGACACTACGTGCGGGATCAAAATCTGTAGCAGGCTGTGCTCATTCCATCCTAGAAGAGTCTATTAGGTCTGAGAAAGAGGTGAAATCAGAGTAGATATTACCACCGAGTTATATAAATCCCATATCCTATGGTTACGGTCGTATAATGTCTCACTGACCTACGATGGCCTAGTGCAGTTTTTATTATGTTTTCATATTGACAGTTGAACAATAATTCAATAAATAAAAACCAGTAACTTTTACCATATAGATATATAAAGCTATCATCTCACCCTCAGTATCATTTTATCGGCAATCAAAATGTTCGTACAGACACAGTCCAATTGTTAAATTATACGGCACTACGACTGGGCGGGAACAGTTGACGCTGCCGAACTATGATGCTATTATTTTGATAGTTATTACGTGAAAAAATCTTATTTATTGTGTGTTATATACGTGTATTTCTGACTATATTAGGTATGCGACATGATGAAATTATTGTAACAAGTAATATTTTATAACATATACATATTTTGTGATTGTGTATACAAGTAGCTGGTTCACAAGTGACTGAAAACGTGATATATTATAGGTGCGATTTCTTTTCGAGAAAATGTATTATTATTTAAAATTTTAACACAGAAGGAGAATAGAGTGCCAATATTTTTTAAATGATGAAAAATACATTGCATTAATCGATTAAATATAACACACACTACCATATGTGTATTTCACAATCCACATTTATATATTAAATTACTTTCTTATTAATGTTATTACAATGAAGATACTAGCACCGTATCCGTTTTGTTTATTATTTATTGTATCTAATTTTCTTATACCGAAATATAAGAAGCCTTAAACTGCTTATGACAGTTGACTTCCGAATACAAACAAAATATAAAACTAATTTAAGCCTTTGAGAAAATTCACCGCTAAAGATTAAAGTAGTAGAATTGTTCTTATCATAGTTCTTAACGTGACTTAGCAGTGAAGTAGGAAAGTTAGATCTTCATTTCAAACGCAGCTAATCTGGTGAAACTTTTTCTACAAATTTAACTTACGTAATTTGTATACAGCCATACAACATACATATGTAAAATGTCCAAACAATAAAATTGCCGGATTACTTTAGTATTTTCTGACAAACATATATGAGATAATTCATTATCAAGAACATTTGTTTTGTCAAATATTACACTAACTTTAAGCTAAGTAGTAAATATTGCTCGTAACTTTTGATTGCGTTGATTAAGAGACTAGAAACTTTACTGTGCTCTAAGAGACCGTACCGACCGACTTAAATATGTTGCAATAATTTCTCCTTGTCATTATAGACAGACAACAAAGTGGCTTCATAGTTTATTTTCTTGGAAATAAGGAATCCTGAATAAAATTTCAATATCGTTATTCTCCTTTATTCAAATAAACTAAGTTCAACAATGTTTACTCGATTTTCTAAAATGACTGATAAACTTTTAGTTAATTGTGTAATGCAAATAATAGTGTGTAATAATTTGTCATACACCACGGCTCCGTACATCAACAATGCATATATAACAAAAATAGATATAGCAGCTAAAACAATAAAAAAATATATTGAGATCAAAAAAAAATTATAGCTTAGATCGCGTAAATGTAACTATTAGAATGTGTTTTGATCATAGTAACCGATAAGTCTAATGAACATTGTGTGAACATCATTTCATGGATGGATTTCTGTCTGTACATGGAAGATATATTTTAAATATCTTATAAGGAATGCTTGTTAACTTAATATGGCCTAAAATAGTGATTTTTAAATTGTTTGTCTGTTTGTCTGTGCGTTTGTCCAGCTAATCTCAAAAACTGCTAATCAGACTTAAATCTGTTTCATCAGTTCATCAGCATCTTCTTTATATATGTTTTATAAAAAAAATAAGGTTAATTTAAAATATTTTATTCGTTAAAATTGGTACAATTTTTTTTATTAATTTTTAGCTGAAATTTTTGTTTTCAATGTAAAAATGTTTTTAAAAGTGATATTTTATTATAACAAGGAAGTATGTAGTTAGATTAAAATGTTTCGATGAATCATCTAAATTTAGTATGTATGTAATGAAAATAGTATAATTAAAGCGAGCGACGCCAAGGACTTTTATATAAATAATTTCATTAAATGCTTAAATATATAATAAGGAAGCTACACATTTCAGTAAAGTTAGCTAGGTTTGTTAAAATTTAAATACTGGAATTAGGTTTAAAATAATAAAATTGGTTTTAAATCCATTTAAAAGTTGTTGAAATAAAAGATATTAAACTAAGTCCGTTTCGTACTAAATACTTTATGCGCTCTAATTCATTTGCTAAATTATAGTAATTTCAAACATCATCAGAACTTTCCTGTTGGTAATAAACATTCTGGCAAATTGTCATATTTATATTACCAAAGAAATGTGTTCTAAGGGAAGTTATATATTAACATACATTCGTCGTGGCTTCGTGTGTGGCTTTGAGTCTTTGGGAACGGAGTGCCTTAACCCCTTGCTATGTGGGGATGCAGATAAAAAATATTACATAGTTTGATATGGAATTAAAACGAATTTATAATGCCAAGTTTATATCTTCTTATTTAGTTAATTAAGAAACAATTAATTTTTTTGCAATAAAAAAAAAATTATAATTTTCGATGAATCCTCTAAATTTAGAATCAAAGCAGTAGCTATCTATATATTGAGATAAGAATATGAAATTAATCAAATTTCTTTAAAAGTAAGGAAGCTGCAATGTTCTGTTTCATAGACTTAAAATTCCTTTTTAAAAGAAATAGCAATTGACGTCTCGTACGTTGACAGTCTTCATTGCTTAAAAGAGACATGGCCTAGACGTGCTCGAGTAAAGCTTTTAAAAATTTCAACAAGAAAATTTCACATTATAGAAATTAATATGGTATGAAAATGTATAAGAAAATTTTTGTTACTTATGTAAACCTTAATAGATTGCTGTTTGGTGAGTTTGGGATTCAGCGAGTATGAGCCTCGTTAGAAATTTTCTTTTGATGATAAATTACCCGCATTCATCTAACTATGTAAAAAAAAATTGTGGCTTTTAATGTAAAGTGAGAAATTATACATATTAGTGCTCCTTTTCGTAACTGTTGACGTGACAGGTTGTGGGTACGAAATATTTAGTATGAAAATAATCATTATTTCATTTCCCCACCTGAGGAAATGAAATAATGATTATCTTCATACTAAATATTTAATGTTTTAATTTCGTCCTTCTGGTAACAAGGCAAAGTGCGGCGTTGAGTTCCGCCAATATACTGTGCCATAAATACTGTGGAAAGTGGGGAATGGAACGAACTTTAAGACTACCAAGATCTCTCTGCCTCGTGTAGGAAACAGCGCAAATGAATATAATCTAATCGAATATCTAATTTATTTGTAGTTATCATTTTTTTTACGAAAATTACAGTTCAGTGAAAAATTTAACGGGAGTGTTTAGTATTTCTTTCGTATAAACATCACAGTCACGTAATATATAAATTGATGGTAAAACATAGTGGAGTGAGTAATAACGTTTTATGGAATAACTTGGGCTGTCTTTATGTGGATGTATTTACTATGCTCGGAGTCATATTCATTCATTTATGTTTTGTACGAGAAATATTTGTTTTCTTTGCTTATACTTACATGATGATTGATAATCTCTTTTAGTGATTCAATTATTTATGCTGCTGAAGGTGTCATTTTATAGTGAAAATGAAAAAAAATCTTTTCTATTCTATAATTATATCGATCTATACTAATTTAAAAATCACCTTCACGTTTTTCCTGTAGAGCAGAGTACAGTAAAGAAAATCTTGCTAACCGTAATGAGTAATCAGGTTAGCTAGTATAGCGCTCCTTTTTATAAGACCCTTTTATTTAAATTATTTATGTGGTAAATTCTATATGTCAACTGAGAGACGCACCGACGAAACCGGTGCTTCTACACAGGTTCACACATACGAGTAGGTCTGTAGGAGGCTTCGTTACATCCATAATTATGCGTACCTGTCACTTTTCTAACAAATTCTATTGAAATAGAGACAGCTCTCAGAGTTAAACATTTACAGAGTCGTCGATCGAATACAAATTATACCCTATCAAAAACGCGTGGCATTTTTTATTCAAAAACTATATGTGGCTAAAAATAAGTTGAATTTAAAGTTGCAAAACGAGTAGAAAATGCGTTATACTTGTGTTTGTCTGTTGTATGATATATTGTATGTGGAGACACTCGCCTATAATATATTACATGAACAACCTTGTGATAGACAATACAGCTAAAAAATATAATAGATAATATAACCTCAAAATTTGTAAATAACTTTCACAAAAAAGTACAAATTACAAAGCACTAGTCTTTAGCGTTTGTACTTGTAGCTGTTTCACGCTTAAACAAATTTAAGTTTCATTTACATAATAGAGTTTCGAGTAGAGTCTTCGTTTTAATTAGTTTGTTCCTTTAATTACATACTCGTAGTTTGTGAAGACAGCACACGCAAAGAGGTTCTCGTTTTTAGTTCCGTACTAAAGTTTGACTAAATAGAGCTTTCCAATGCTAAGAAAATAGAATAAAAAGTACTAATAATTCGTTTTATTATGATTTTTAATAAAATATTACGTAATCTAGTTATCGTTTTAAATATATAAATGCATTTACTTATAGAAAAAAATGCATTGTCTACATTAAAACATCATATTTAACTGACAATTCACATTTAAGTTCATTCCTTGTAAGACGAGTTATCACTCGTCTTAGAATGATCGTCTCTTTCAAATGACAATTGGAGGTAATACTGCTTCCGGAAACATATCTTCATACGCCCATTCTATATATCATCGCCATATATAATAGAGCATCATTGCAGTAGCAGTATGGAAGACATGGAAGACAGTGTATTCAGTCCTCCAATAGCATTTGATGAATATATTGATGGTCAGCTCTTGTTGTATTGTCGTAGTATACGAGTAGTCTATTAATATTGTATAGTCTACGCCTTGAATATATATTCGTGTATGTATTAGAGTCCTTATGTTAGTTGTAGTATTCGTATGTAAAACATCAACTAAAGTTGAAGGTTTTAGGATTAAAACTTTGAAATCAATACTGTTTAGATAAATATGACTGGTTAATCGTGGCTAATATACCCATATATAAATAAGTGTGAATATATAAATAATTGAAGCCAGTAATGTACAGTAACCAGTGGGTGACTGTACACTACAGGTTGCGTGTTCGCCCCCACTCGAGGTAATGAAATGTTTAATATTTTAATTTTATATATTTATTATTTTCATTTCTTCGAGAACAGAAATGAATATCAGTTAAGATAGTTTCTAGGTTCCCAAGTTCCTTCTGGCTTCTCTGTCTTAGCCGGGATACAGCGCTTGATTAAAAAAATTGAGTTCTTGCGTCGATTTTTTTTAGGTCTGAGATCAGAATTTTAGTAAACCGGTGGCAAATTATTTAATGGTCATAAATGAGGCGTGTAATAGCATTAAACAAAATTATTTAAAATTATTAATTGATCAAAGAATTTCTTATAAGAATTTAGTTATTCATATAATTATTTTATAATATGTAAGATGTTCAAATTTAAACTTTTAGGTCAATTTAAAGTACATATTAAATATATAATCATTTTTAAAAGTCATGACTTTCTACAATAAACTTTATACTATTTAAAAGAAAAAAATATCCCACGCGAGTCCAAATTAAAAATCGCAACATTATCATAAAACTAAGTGGAACAATAAGCTCTGATTATTTGTGATTTTGTACAGATTAATCTGTACATTTAAATGTACATTGTGTTGTAATCGGAGTAATCAAATACTTGTCTCGGTTTATTGAGAAGACTGAGACAATTGACAAATCATTCATTGCGGTGTTGGATATTCTAGAGACAGATTTACGGTCGTTTGAAATTCTCCCCTTGCGTTCTCTTCCCCACAAGTTCTAATATTTATATATATATATATATATATATATATATATATATATATATATATATATATATATATATATACACATAATATAAATATTCGCATAGCCATATATAAACATATAAATATACGTACACATATACATACTCATACAGGAGAAAAGATTAGATAATAATACATGTACTACATTCGAAGATAATAATTCTTAACTTAACGCTTAAAAATATTTATAGAAGTAGATTGCCTTATGTCTCGTGGTAAGACATTCCATAATTTTACTGCTATATTTCCTAGTCTTGAATATTTTACTACAAATTATGTCCTATATGATGCAGTTTTATGGCAATAATGGGTATTGGTTTCGTAAACTCAAATGCTGCAGTACTTTCTTCTTGTTTTATGGGTTGAGGCAGAGATCAAAATTCCTGTTCTGTAAATATATTTCGAGGCTGATCCCCAGAGAAGATAAAAAGTCTTTCCAAGACGTGTTTACCGTTTTTATAGCCCTAATAAATTATGGCGTATAAAATATTTATACTCGTACATTTTTAGAACATTTACGTTTACTACATTCATATAGCATCGTTGTAACGTGCCACTAAACATTTGCAAATTCGGAATACAGCGTAAGATAAAAAAAAATGTCTAAGTAACACAGCGGGGGAGGCAACCAGATGCCATAACGCGCTTTCACTTTCTGTTCCTTGGTGAGAAACACCGTATTGAGCGGTGGAAATTGGGACAACGGCACAATATCTTACTAATATTATAAATGTGAAAGCTTGTACGGATGTGTGTATGTTTGTTACTCTTTCACGTAAAAACTACTGAACGGATTTTCTTGAAACTTTGCAGTAATATATCTTCGATATCAGAATAACATAATAACTTAAAATTTATAGGGATTTTAACCGACATAAAAAAGGAGGCTCTTTTATGCATGTTCCCCGATTACTCGAAGATAGGTGGACCAATTTTCAAAATTCTTTTTTTGTTCAAGAGGATATATTTCACAATTGGTCCCATGGTAAGGAGACCAGGATCCCATGATGGAATC
>DWMZ01001479.1:0-16331 GCA_018249855.1 Eueides tales michaeli
ATATATAAATCTATAAAAAAAATAATAATTATATAAAAATAATATATATATATATATATATATATATATATATATATATATATATATATATATATATATATATATATATATATAATCTCAAAAACGACTTGAGCGATCTACGAGTAAATGCAGTTTTCACTAATGTATTTTGGTAGCATTTTTACAACATTTTGTGTTTGTTTTATATAAACGGGCGAAGCCGCGAACGGGTGTCTAGTTCATAAAAATATTTTTAAACAGTATATAAGTATATATATTTTTCCAATACGTTACGTGACTGATTTACAAGCTTTAATATATTACATTACGCGCTCAATCGAGACTTACTTTTTATGAATGTGATATAAGATTGAAAATTTATCATTGTTTTATATTTTGGTATAAAATAAGACTGAAGAATAATGTGGCGTGTCGTGGCGCAGCGGCACAAGCGTGTGACTGTAACTGACAGGTTATGGGTACGATCCCAATTCGAAGAAATGATATATTTAAATTTTTAATGTTTTCGTTTCTTACCTGTGGTAACAAGCCAAAACCCAGCGCTAAGTTCTGTCACTCAACACGCAATACCTCATATTCGGCGGAAAGTGGGGAACGGAAGTAAATCGGAGTGTCTTGACACTAGGTTTCCAATTTTTCTCTGCCTACCCTGCCATGTGCGGGATACAGCGTGAAGCTGTGAAAAAAAAAATAAGACAAAAAGCAAAGCCGTTGAGACGCACGTTCTACTCGGGATGATTAAATATTTTATGTTTTCATTACTTTGAACCGAGGCAAAGCAAGTTCCGAATAAACTTATATTAAAGTTATTTTTATATAATTTAAATTATTTTAATTACGGTGTATCTTTACCATACCATTTTATTCTCTTTTCTGATATGCTACTTTTGCTGCGAAAGTAAGCTATATATATGACTATATCAGAAATATAATATTTATAGAAAAAAAATATATATATATATATATATATATATATATATATATATATATATATATATATATATATATATATATATATATATATATATATATATATATATATATATATATATACCTTGCCATGTGCGGGATACAGCGTGAAGCTGTTAAAAAAAAATGAGACAGAAAGCAAAGCCGTTCAGCGTTCTACTCGGGATGATTAAATATTTTGTGTTTACTTTGAACCGAGGCAAAGCAAGTTCCACTTCTAACACGCAATGCCTCCATAATTAGGTAAGACAGCTCCATTCTGTATCCCGCATAAAACAGGATCTAATAAACTTAACTTAACTTAAGTCAAGTACTTAATAAACTCTGTTCCTATCGCATTATTTGAGACATTACAGGTTGTGAGTGGCGTAACTTAACGCCGCGCTTTGCTTACTGTACTAGATTAATGATAATAATTTAGATGTAATAGTTTTCTCGATTGGTAACCAAACGTCTATTATCATTTTTTTCTTTTGTAACGTTCCGCCGTTACCATCAAAACATATCGTTTACTTTTACACAGAACACGTAATACGTAATGTCTTTAAAAAATATTTTTTTATAAAAGAAAACACAATTTAAACTAAAAAATATATATGGCTTAAAAAATATTAAAGCTACGTACATATGTAGAATATCAAAATAAGCTTTTCAAGGAAGGGGGCTTTCACATCTGAGCAAGTAACTTTAACAACTTCAAAGTTCCGGACGTCAACCGGAAACGAACTCGGTACTAACTTATGTGTTTGTTCAAATATATTGAATCTTGGAATAAAATTTCAATGGAAACTTTCTTTATTATCTACAGTAAATATTCTGATAGATCAAATGTGATTTTTTTTAGGTTCACAGAGAGAACTTGGGAACCTAGTGTTAAAACTCTCCGCTTCGTTCCCCATTTAATGCTGCGCTTAGCGTTATTACTAGAACGAAGAAATGTATGTAATTATAAAATATTTAATTTCCTCGAGTGGGGATCGAATCCACGACCTGTCACGTTTACAGTCACACGCTTATATGCCAAAATATAATAATAGAATTGCTTTTAAATCTAATTAGTTGTATCTGAGATTAACGCGTACAAACGCACAGACAAACATTTTAAAAAATGGTTTTTCATAAAACTGAGAATCACCGTGACAAACATTTTTTTTTATAAAACCGCTATAAACGGACACTCTGACTCTGTAGTTCAAACTTAGCACCCCCTTTTGGGTCGTCGGTTAAAAATAATATATAACAATTCAACGTTATTTTTTTATGTTTCTACAGAAATTACATTACTCTTTTTTTGTGATTTTTAGACGTTTACTTACTAGAATAATCTATACGTATAATAATTTTGTGCGTATATTGAAGATATATATGAAAAAAATATTATTTGACGCATTTACTAATGTTAAGGCCACTCGTGGTGAAGGACAGAAACAATCAATGCGACAAATTCAGCGGAAAGTGAGTAACGGAAGTCTTCAGACACTCAGAGAACGGAGTGTCTCTCTGAGTTCCCTCTGCCTTTTCTGCCATGTGCGTGATACAGTATGAAGCTGAGATATTTATAAATAAAACAAAACCTACAAGAAATATTTTTTTCATTTTCACTTGGTTTTATGTTTGTCTGAGCATTGTTTCGCTCTAAATCCAAAAACAGCAACTTTCACTGTTACATTTTGACAACCATTCCTCAAGATATTGTCTTCTTTTCTATCAGTTTTTAATTAAAAAAGTTGTATTAATATAAATTATTTTCTTAGGCAAAATTGATACTGTAGTAGCTGAATAATTTTGTAGTATAAGCAGGCGAAGCCGCGAGAAGTCTGCTAGTGATATAACAAAAAAACAGAACGTTCCAAATAAAATTAGCCTAAATTCGGTATCTTTACTCAGAACTAACAACATTTAAAGTGTACGAGGTAATGCATGACGATCGAGTTGTTGACATGTTTCTTTTTTTTTCATGGGAACATGGGAACTTAGTATAAAGACATTTTGTTCCATTAAGTACCTTCCGTTCCCCACTTTCCCCGGAATTTGGCGGAACTCAACACCGTGATTAGCCTCGTTAGAACTAGAAAAACTCGTTTCGTTCCGTAAACATGTTATAATTGCGTGCAAAATTTGCTGCCTAATAAATCGATAAGTTTTATTAGCAGTTAGTGTTTTTCAGTTAGTGTCTAGTCCGGTCTCCACTTTCCGCAAAAAATAAAAAATAAAAGAGAGAAATAAAAATAAACTAAATTTACACATTAAAACATTCAATGGAGTGCTTAGTACTTTGTTCCCAGGTTCCCTCTGGTTACCCCCCTAGGTACAATACATATATACATCAATTTGAAACTATATTTAATATTTTCACTTCTGAGCTCCGCCACTCAACACGCAATGCCACAAAATCGGCGAAAAGAGGAAAACAGAGCGGAGTGTTTTAACACTAGGTTCCCAGGTTCCTTCTGCCTACCCTGCCATGTGCGGGATACAGCGTGAAACTGAGTAAGAGATAAAAAAAAAATAACATAATCATACCTATAAGCTTTGTAATATATGGAAATGGACTTATTTAAAAATAAAAAGTCAGTGGACGTCGCAAATTGAATGAAAATCAGTCGTCGCTCAAAGCTCTTAAATGAATGACAGCTCGAGGGGTTGGCGAGGAAAGGGCCTGCGTGATGGCAGCAATATCGGGATTTCACGTATATTTATATTAAATTAATTATGTTTTAATAAATTTAACCAAGCGTAAGTCGGAGTTGCACACCGAGGGTTCCGTAAAATTTTCGGAATTAACGGGAAATAATACAAGTCTTGATTACATGGTGAATAAAGTTATCAAGCTTATGTGTGCGGACGTACGCATTTGTTTTGTGTGAAATGAACTACAAATATAAGTTTGTAATGTTTTTTTTCATGAAATAGCAATTTTGGTTTTATTTTTTTCGTTATTTATAGTGTAAGTTCTCATTTCCTGTTCATTAGGTATTGATAAGGAACAAAAAATGCTCATATCTTTTGGTTGTGTTATCTTAAAAGCTTGAATTTTTCTGTGCCCCCAGAGACCTTAAACATCTCCAAGCTATCTCAAGATAAATGAACTTGACAGACGGACAACAAAGTCTTTCTTAAGCATTCTATTTTTTTTCTTTTGAGTTACAGAACCCTAAAAAAATGTACTCAACAATAAAATAGAATGAATGAAAAAAGTGTTTCCAATAAGATATATCTATTTGAGGTAAAAAAAAAGGATATAATATATAATAATTTGTATCAGCTTTAAATACATTCTTAGTTAAGGCCTTTTTGTGGTGCAGAGGCACGAGCGTGCGATTGTAATTGTGACAGACTTTTGGGTTCAAT
The DNA here is from genome assembly GCA_018249855.1 of Eueides tales michaeli. Taxonomy (NCBI): domain Eukaryota; kingdom Metazoa; phylum Arthropoda; class Insecta; order Lepidoptera; family Nymphalidae; genus Eueides; species Eueides tales. The sequence goes on from DWMZ01001479.1 coordinate 4,342, forward strand.
TCCCATTTGGCAACCATTTTCCAAGCTCTGATAACATGACAAGGCGCGGCATTAAGTTGCACCACTAGAAACGCAATGCCTCAGGAATTAGCCAGAAAATGCGAAATGGGAGTGTTATCATCAAAGAAACACCATGTTTTAAAAGTGCCTTAACAGCAGGAAGCAGCCTTTACTGGCAGGTTAAGCAGATAGAACTTGGGAACCTAGTGTTAAGACACTCCGTTCCACTTCCGTTCCTCATTCTCCGCCGAATTTGATGCATTACGTGTTGAATGTCGCGACTCAACGCCGCACCTTTGCCTTATTGCCTTATTATATTTGAAGCTTTCCTGTGAACATATTAATTTTTTATCAATATTATAAAGCTGAAAAGTTTGTTTGGCTGAGCGCGTTAATCTCAGGAACTAATGAATCGAATTAAATAAAAAGTGTTAAGACACTCCGTTCGACTTCCGTTCCCCACTTTCCCCGTGTTGGGTGGCAGAACTCAACGCCGCGCTTTGCCTTATTACCAGAGCGAAGAAATGAAACATTAAATATTTAAATTGCAAATATTAAATATTTCATTTCTTTGAGTGGGGTTCTAACCTAGAACCTGTCGGTTACAGTCACACGCTTGTGCCGCTACGCCACGACAGGCCTCTGAAATATTAATTTTTAATAATTATTATTCATTTCTTCGAGTGAGGATCGAAACCATAACTTGTTGTATTTACAGAAGCACGCTCTATGCCTCTGCGCCACGATTGGCATCAAATAGATATTTCTTACTGTAGATTTTATTTTTATTGAAAAGACACGGCAAACGAGCGTACGGGTCACCTAATGGTAAGTGATCACCGCCGCCCACGGCCCCGTGTAGCTCCAGAGGAGCGACAGGAGCGTTGCCGGTCTGTAAGGTGGATGGGCACCGGGACCCGGCATTACCCAATGCGAAACACAGTGACAAAGGTCACTATTTAACGCCGGTTTTAAATGCCGGGGGTGGTAACAATTCGGTCGGGTCTGCCCATGCGTGTTGCCATTGCTGACAACGTGACTCTCCCACACGTACAATTATAGAAACACTCAACACGCAATGTCTCAAATTCGCCGGAAGACTGACAGAAGTATCTTAAGGGGAACAGGGAGGCTTAACACAAGCTTCCGAAGTTCCCTCTACCTTCCCTGCCATATGCGGTATAGAGCGTTAAGCTTAAAATAGAAATTATATTAATTTAAAGTGCCCTTTATGCAAAAGCTCAGTAAAATTAAATTAAAACGGCCATAACTCGTCGACCGTACTGCACTACTAATGAATTTTCCATTGATGATATTAAAGTCCAGCGCAGGGAGGCTTAATGAAATCCGTCGTACGCCTTTCAATAACATGCATTGGGAGGATTGCATTACTCATATTACTTTGATCTATATTCGGTTATGGAGCTTAATACTGAGCTTTAGATGGTGGAAATCTAGTGTTTATTACATAATGGAAATCATATTTGATACTATAGTTAGACAGGATCAACTACGCAGCAAATATTTTAATATGATATCTTACAAATTGAGAACTATCGTGCCACAGGTATATAAGCGTGCTAATGTAAATTCGATAGATTGTGGATTTACTTTCTGATTGAAATTAAGTATTTAATATTTTCATTACATCGCTCTGGTAACAAGGCAAAGTGCGGCGTTGAGTTTCGCCACTAGCCACAAAATGCCACAAATTTGGCGGAAAGTGGCAACGAACGGAGTGGCGTAACAATAGGTTCCCAACTTGCTTCTGCCAATGCCTCTGCCATGTGAGAAATGCATGAATAAGCTAAAAGAATTCTGTAAATTCCATGTTTATCCGTAGATAAACTCTCTTTATGGTGGTTTTATATAGTTTACATTTAATATATATACATATATTTGAATTTCCGGACCTTTTCATCTTCACATTTTTGTCTAATTATAGCGTTACAGACGCAGGGAACCTGAACCTCTCCGCTTTCACCACCATATCGCAATTCTACATACCCCTTAAACCTCTCTGAGTGGGAAAATCAAAATTATCTACTTCCCCGAATAGGAATTGACCTCCAAACATCACGTTTATAATTGAGACTGTGCCACTGCGCCATAAACGTCTCATAAATGAAGATTCTTTAATAATTATTTAAATAATTGAATGTTTAGCTAATGTCAAAAAATCTTGTTAAACCCAACAATATTGTTACTAGAAAACTCATTTTTGACGATCTATTAGTACAGCCCAAGGCGACGTCCTTTAATGTTGGAAAATACTTAATTTCTTTGTAAAAACAATCTGAAACGTAAAACTTTTTATGTAAGTCATAGATAATATCGTTATTTCTTTTTTTTTAGCTTCACGCTGTATCACGCCGTATTGTAGCGTGATGCTAAAAAAATATATCATAACGGAATAGCAAAGGTAACTTAGTATTAAGACACTCCTCTAAAAGAATCAAAATTTCGAGTCATTGAGTAACGGAAATCAACGCCGCGTTTTGTCTTGTTACCAGAGCAGGGAAATGAGAAAACTAATTCCCAATGAAGAACCCACGATTATTTCGTTTTCAATGAGACGCTATTGCATTGCACTACGACTTTGTTTCTTTTTATAGGTATTAACAAATTCGATTCCAGTCTGAAGCAAATTTTTTATTATTTTAAATTCGTTCGGCACTTAAAAAGTTAAGTTAACATGTAAGCAGAGAGTCGTTCTACTACCGATGTCGGTATAGGTCTCTTATAAAGTATTTACGAGACGTGGGATGGATCGCAGTACGCTCTTGGCATGTTCTATGACTTGTTCAAGGCATATGATTAAGTGCAGCACTCAACATTGATCACGAAGCTACACCATTACGGCATAAGAGGACGTGCACTCAATCTTCTGACCTCTTATTTAACTAAAAGGGTTCAGAAGGTTGATGTGAATGACAAGAAATCTCCTGGGTAATTAATCAATATGGAGGTCCCACAGGGGTCTATTCTTGGTCCTTTTCTCTTTTTACCATATTCAGTCATGACATTTTTTTCTGATGATACTTCGTTGATTTTTAAAATGAAAACGAGACAAAAAGTGTATGACAACGTAAACAATGCTCTCTAAAATAGTGCACTTTTGTGTTTAGTGCTAATAAATTACTATTGAATAATAAATAAAACAAAATGTGTGAACACCTAACACGAAAATTGTGAAAATAGATATATTCTTTAATGGTAAAGCCGTGGGCCTTGTTGATTCTACTGTATTTCTTTCTCGGTATCACCATTGGCTCCAAATTACAGTGGGGTTATTGATGGATTGGTGAAGAAATTGAGCTCCGTAGCTTTCACGGGAAAAAATCAGATAATTAACTGAAGAGGAAACGACTCGTCTTATTTACTTTAGCTTTTTATTATGTCCTACGGCATTTTACTTTTTTAAAAGTTGTGAATAGATGATTGTGTGTTAAAGGTTTTATAAATGATAACACGCCTTGAAAATGACATGGTCGCTCCATTCTATTTCAATGATATCAAAATAACAAGTTTTTTTAACCGTTTTTTACAGTTTCTCATTTAAGTAATAGTTACTTCAATAAGAAACTGTAAAAAAAACGGTTAAAAAACTTGTCATTTTGAATAAAATATTGAAATATGGAACCTGGAAACAGTATTAAGACACTCCGTTCCTATATACTTCTTTTAGTTTCCCGCTTTCCGCCGTCTGGAGAAAATGCGTGTTGAGTTACGGAACTCAACGCCACGGAGCAAAAAAATGAAAATATTAAATATTTCAGCTCCTCGAACCCAATGCTACCTTCCTTAGTGCTATAAATGACCTCAACTTAACTTTTTGGTAATAAATTATAAGAATATAATTAAATAAAACCTTACAAATGATGATTTAAACGAGGAAGCCACAGCATGCTCCTACAATATCTTAATAGAACAGAAATCACTTAGCTCCATAATATTTTGGTACCTTTTTTAATTCGATCGTAAGAAATTATTTTCAAATTAAATATATAAAAAATCTCTCTTCGGCTCTGGTAACCAGACAAAGTGCGGCGTTGACTTCCGCCACGTAATTGTGCGGAAAGTGAGGAACGAAACAGAGTGTTTGGACAATAGGTTCCCAAGTTCCCTCTGCCTACCCTGAGGTTCGTTCGTTCTTCGAGGTTTAAGATTTAGCTTATTTACTAAATTATACTACATCTTTACTTGTGTGGACTTCAAGACTTAAAAGCTTCACCCTTTGCGTACGTAGTTGTAGGTGGGGCAACTTGGGATCGTAGTGGTAAATCACTCTGTTCCCATTAAGACACTTTCCGCGGAGTTTGATGCATAGCATGTTGATTGGTGGAACACCGCGCTTTGCCGTGTTACCATTATGAAACGAAAATATTAAATATTTCATTTCGCGGGGAATTGAACCCACAACCTGTCGCGCTAACATTTGCAGCTCTGTGCCACGCCAGGCCTTAATTCAAGTATATAATAAATATTATAAAAAAAAAACTTTCTATATGAAGATATTGTTAAATCAGAGTATATAGAGATGACTACTGCCTAAGGGAAATAAAATTTTAATTTTTAATAAAATATTTGTTTATTTTTATTATTTTTGTTATTCCACACTTAGGAAAGTTTTCTAAGTGTGGAATAACACTTTAAAAAATAGTATAAATATTTAAAAATAACATTCTCTCTTGTCAAACGATAATTCTAAGCAAATTGTCTTTTGGGTAGCGGAAATTTGTAAAACTCTCCCTACATAGATGCTAACAACATAAATAAGTTGTAACAAGCGTATAAAAATTTAAACGTAGTTTGGTGAGATTTCCAAGAGAGGTTCAAATCCTGCTTCGGTCTAATTTATATACTTTTTTTAATTTAGTGTTTTGAATTTTGTAAACATTTCTTTAGTTTGACTTCATGGCGCTTTCTGTAGTACAGAGAAGAATAAATACGGTATATATATATATATATATATATATATATATATATATATATATATATATATATATATATACATTATTTTATTTCCTCGCTCACGTAGACCAAGCAGTGTTAAGTTCCACCACTAAAAGTAAAGACAAGAACTAGTGAAATATAAATATAGTTGCTCAAGCTTTAACTGAAAAGCTCATAATGAATATTTCATCTTTTAATGTTGTATTTTTGTTTAAAATTATACATCATTATCTGTTTTTCAGGATATATAATAAGTGATATATATACTATCTATATATAACATAGTATTATAAATAACAATATGAATAGAACAGAACGGAGTGTCTTAACACTAGGTTCTCAAGTTCTTTTTGCCTACCTTACCATGTGCGGGATACAGCGTGAAGCTGAGTTATTGTACAGGCTATCTTTGTACAATATAGGTACAGATCGTCGATCGAACGATCAGAACTCGAGAAAATTAAAATGTAACATTTTAATTACTTCATGAACAAAATGTCTTAATTACATATATACAGCGTGAAACTATAACAAAAATTGTTTTCAGATCGTCAATTCTATCACAAATGGGCCCTGCTGACGGATCCGGATGACGTCACCGGTGGAGCGAAGGGCTACCTCAAGTGTGACATCAGTGTCATTGGTAAGGGAGATACGGTCAAAATACCGCAGAAAAGCGAAAAAGACGAAGATGACATTGAAGCGTAAGTTTATATTGATTATTCATTTATATATATATATATATATATATATATATATATATATATATATATATATATATATATATATATATATATATATATATATATATATATATATATATATATATATATATATCATTCTTAGAGCTGTGGCATGTTAAACTTGCTTTACCTTATTTTTACTATTTTTAAAGTGTTATTCCACACTTAGGAAAGAAAAATACTAAATTTAAAAACGTATAAAAATTTGAACGAAGCAGGATTTGAACCCGCGCCTCTTGGAATCTCTTGGAATCTTGGAATCCGCTTGGACGAATTCCAAGAGACCCGGGTTCGAATCCTGCTTCGTTCAAATTTTTATACGTTTTTAAATTTAGAATTTTGCTTTACCTTTTTGCTTGCTGTAGTAAATCACTTATTAATTAAAACAGTTTCAATTTCTTTCATTCTAGACTCCTCACTTTAACGTATAGACCATATATAGAAAGTACCCCCAAGCCTGAAACAGATGAAAGTCCTACAAAAACAAAGAAAAAGTCCAAAAAACTATTCTTTTTTCTGAATTGTATTTTCTAAATTGTAATTTGTATACATACTCGTAAAACACATTTTATTGTTAATCTAAGTATTTCTTTAGACTAAAAAGCTTCACGCTAGTGTTAAGACATTCCGTTTCAATTAATGTACTCTCCGTTCCCACTCTACGCCGATTTGAGGCATTCAGTTTTGATTGGCGGAACTAAACGCCGCGCTTTGCCTTGTTACCAGAGCGAAGAAGTGAAAATATCTCATTTCCTCGAGTGGGTATCAAACCCACAACCTATCGCGTTCACAGGCTACGATTGACAACAAAGTCTTGCTAAACATTCGCATTTGGAGTACACTTTAGATATTAAAGCAGAAATCCTTAAAAGTGAAGTAGTTTAGTTAACGAATTTTAATACAGAAAATGGTTGTATGTATATTTTTCGACGGATTTAATTCGAAAGTGTGCTGCTTAAATATTCCATAATGCAAGGTCGAGACCCTCGCTCTGGAAACGAGAACGCTTGAAACCTTTTTAATTATTTTCTGTAACATTATTCATATGATATCTAAATTTGGATAATTAGAATATAAATAAAGAATACGGAGCTTATTTCGTGGCTTATTTATTTTTTTATGTTATTTGTACTTTATTGCACACAAATAAGCAAATACATAGAGTAAAAATAAAATATATGTTCACAAGAAGTATGCAAAAGCGGTCTTATTGCTTTAAGCAATCTCTTACAGACAAACTTTGTTAAATGAAGGATTCATTTTAATAAAATATTATACATATAATAATAATTATATACAATATAAATACATGCATACATACCTACAGTATACACACACAATATGCATATACAATGTACAAACATATTATACATATACGATATATATATATATATATATATATATATATATATATATATATATATATATATATATATATATATATATATATATATATATATATATATATATATATATATATATATATATATATGTAGTTGTAGTTCTTGCTCGATTTTAATTTTTTCGCTCAAAAAAGGCAAAATGCTTTGAATTATATTAAATAAAGGGTTTTCATTTCACGAGAAGTGGGTAAAGTAGTGGGAGAGTGTCCTCATGGGAGCGGAGTGCCTTAACACTAAGCTACAAAGTCCCCTCTGCATACCCTGCGATGTGCGGTATGTTATTATCGTCATTTACTTTTTTTAAAGAATGATTTTTTTGAAAAAAATATCAATATTTTCATAATTATTTAACAAAAAAATGCTTCTCTTCTTGTTCTTCTTTCTGTAATAAATGTTTTCATATTTCTACCGAAATAAAATATAACATATAGAAATACTCTGTTCTTAGTGATCCCAAATGTATAACATTTTTGTCATTAAATGTGTAGACACTATTAATTACTAATAATAAAGATTTAGACATATAAAATATGAAAAAAAATACAGGCCTGTTGTGGCGAAGTGGCACAAGCGTGTGGCTGTAACTGACAGGTTCTGGGTTCGATCCCCAGTCGAGGAAATGAAATATTTAATATTTTCAATTAAAATATTTAATATTTCATTTCTTCGCTCTGGTAATAAAGCAGAGCGCGGCGTTGAGTTCCGCCACTCAACACGCAATGCCTCAAATTCGGCGGAAAGTGGGGAACGGAAGTGGAACGGAACTGGAACGGAACCCGGGAACCTAGTATCTTAATACTAGGTTTCCGGGTTCCCTCTGCCTACCCTGCCTTGTGCGGGATACAGCGTAAAGCTAAAAAAAAATTGAACAAAAAAATATATTAGTACAGACATCGATGTTTAGGTTTTTAATTAAAACATATTATTAAACTATAGTTAAATATATAACAATAATCCATAGTTTAATAAAACTCCCGACAAATTTATCGGTAATATTAGTTTACCGATCAAGTTTTACCAAACATAACTTCAAACTACCGCAAAAAAATTAGCCTTCTAATGAAACCGCATCGAAATCGGTCAATACTTTTAAAAGCTAAGATGCTACAGGTTGACATAAAAAATATACACAGATATACAGACAAACTTACAACATGACGGTCTTTTTTGAGTCGGGGGCTAAAAAATTAAAGCACATGCTAATTTAATAGCTCATTTTACCATATAACTTAAAATGCTTTTACAATATAATCACGCCATTAGAATTAAGTACTTACAATTATATGCTTATACACTTTCGGATATATTATTTATAGAAATAATCATTATGTTATATAAATAATCATTATATTATACTAATAATCACTATATCATATAAATAATCATTATATTATACAAATAATCATTATATGTTATTATTTATATCATATCATAAAAATAAGAATATATTCATATAAATGTCATTTGCATCTATTAAATAGTATTTAAATCTGTTTAACTATTTTTCTCGTATATAACCTTATGTATACCTATATATAAGCTTACTTTTAGGCCTTTATTTAAACATTTCTTAACTTTTTTGGCTTTTTTTATCTTTTACATAATATTTTAATGCATGTTATAATATAAAGAAACTGTCTGAACAGTTACTCCGTGTTACTGTAGGTGTGAGGGTTGCTGGTTCCATTCCCGCTCTAGACAGTATATTTTTATTTGCTCACCCTGACAACAAGAGAAGCGCGGCGTTCAGTTACGTTCCGTTCGTCTGAAAAAATGAAATGGGGTGTTTTAACTAGTTTCCCTCTCTCTACCCTTACATATGCGGGATAGTGCGTGAAATAAAAAAAATCTCTCTCTTTTATGTCACAAGTGTCATTTATAATCATATTTATATAACAGTTGTGTAGTTTTCAACTTCTTTGGTGTCTATGTTAACAAACTTATGTATGTCTGTCTTATCGAAATAAATATTTAAAGAAAATGATCACCTTTTTCTTTTTCTTTTTTTTTTCACCATTCATTATATTTAAATATTATTTTAGGTGCCTGTTGCAGCGCAGGACTTAAGGTTGTAGATTCGAATCCCGCTCAAGGTAATGAAATGTCTAATTCGTTTGTTCGCTCTGGTAACAAGGTAATTTAACACACACATAGCCTCAAATTCGATGGACCGGAAGTGTCTAAATGGGAACAGAGTGTCCTAACTCTAGGTTTCCATGTTCCCTGTATCAACCATGCTATATACAGGATACAGAGTAATAGAGATAACAGCCGTATTATTCTTAATTTTTTTTTTCTTTTTCACTAAAGATATATCATACATATTGTTTCATTATCAAAATTTTACTTCAAAAATTTATAATTTTTACCAATTCCAATTACAATTTTATTTTATATACATACGCTTTGTCTTTATACAACAAAAATAAAAAAAAAACTCATTCCCCCGAGTGGGAATCGAACCCACAACCGTTCCGTTTTATAATCAATTTCAGGTTTTTGAACACTAAAAATATTAGCAGTGTTGAGATCCACCATTTCACGTGCAATGTCTCGAAACTTGGTGTGACCGTGGGGTACCCTAAAATAAAATACCGAATATAAAAATTCATTCATCACTTTCCATTCACATAAGAGATTCTATTTGTTTAACGCCGCACCACATCTTACCAAACTACGAGTAGGATGTTACGACAAAAATATTTAACGATAAAAAAATTTTTTTTAACAATTATAGCAGTTTTGAATGCGATTCTCACTCAGACAACTGAATTGCCAACATTTGCCTTACTCTGGTAACAAAGACAAAGTGCGGCGTTAAGTTACGTTATTCAACACGCAATGCTTCAAAAATCGGCGCACGGGGTTGACATTGAATAACTATCCTTTGCCTACACTGCTATAAGCGATACAGGGTAAAGCGTGAAAATGGAAAAAAAATCATACTTCAAACAATTTTTTTCAGGAACTTGCTTCTGCCAGACGGAGTCAATATCGAACGACAGCGCGCACGCTTTGTGGTCAGAATTTACAAGGCAGATGGCTTACCCAAAATGAACTATAATATCGTGGCGCAAATGAAAAGGGCACTTGGGGGTGATCTACGGGATCTGGTGGACCCCTTTGTCCAAGTGTCTTACGCTGGGATGTCTGTAAGTTTATATATATATATATATATATATAGCATATAGCATATAGCATAGTATTTATAGTTTCATTAATGTCGAGGATCTTTCTGAGTAAAATCCGATCTCAAGGGAATTTTGTGGACAAAGATTTGGTTTTTTAGTATCACATAAATAAATATTAGCGACGTGCGAATGCGATAGGTTGAGCTTAATTTCATTTCCTTATATTGTAGTGGGTTTAATTCCCACTCGAGGACATGAAATATTAAATATGGTTATTACTCGCTTTGAATCCTGCATGGTAAAATATTAGCGAAAATTGGAGAAACTTGTGTCTTAATGGGAACACTACATTCCAATTCTCTCTGCCTATATTAATCTAAAAAAATAGAGTTATGTTCAAATCACAGACAGACACCTTAATTTTATTTATATGTATAGACTAATCGTCTAGAAACCTGAAATGGAAATCCCAAAGGAATTTCAAGAAATTCTTTCATAGTACTTATTTACACTACCTTATCTACATACATGTCAATTTATCAAAGGATGTAAATAATAACATTTTGTATATATTTTTTGTTTATTTCTAGTATATTTTTGTATCTTCGTTTTCACTTTGCTAAAATTACCCTCACAGTTTATGAGATGAATGTAGTAATCATAAAACATAAAATTTTACTGCAATTTTCTTGTGAACATCTTTATAAAATATATATACTTCTTCATCTTCTAAGTGAATTTATGGCACATTCAACTCCGGTGTTAGGCTAATATAGTAAAAACACTGCAAATTCACACTTTTGCACTTCCAATTCGTCATTTTAAGCGTTAAACTCATATATTTTACTTCAAATTCTTATAGATATATTTTTCTAATTCTTATAGATATATATTCTTATATATTCTTCAAATTCTTATAATATACATCTCAACTTCATCCAAATAACTAGGTTCTTCCTCTAGGATTTGCTTGATCAAAAATAGCCTCCGGAATTTTCTCTATTTGCTAGAGAAAGTTTAATAAAAATCGATTCAGGAATTCAGTAGTTTAGCTCGGACAAATAAAAATATAAACAAATGTTATTAATTTATTTTGTCTGTGCTTAAGTATCTTATAAAAAAGCTATATATACTTGGCAAAATAGAGTCAACATAAAAAGAACCGTTTGCTACAAAGCTTTTGTTAATTTGAGACGTTAAAAAAAAGAAAATCTGAAAGTTTCTTTTTATGTAACAGGTTAAAAAGCGTGTGTGGAAATCGTAAATGTCCAATTTGAACACTTTGTCCGTAAATTTAGGCAAAAATGCTTTAGTTACTTTAACACTAATCGTGGACCGACATAAAATAATATGACGCCAATTTTAGGCAAATAAACATTTTGATTCTAATTTTAGGCAACAATAATATTTGGTTTTTGTTACTTGAGTATGTAAATGTTTAATATATTCACTACTATTCCTTCGCCTAGGTATCAATGCAGAAACGTGGTGTTGAGTTCCGAATTCCGTATTCAACATGAAATGTCACCGAAATTCGGCAGAACGAAAGTGTTTCAATGGGGTAGATAGTTTCTTAACACCAGTTTCCCAAGTTCTCTTTACTTACCCTGCCATTTGATTCACCGCAAAGTTTTTTTTTTTTTTGTAATCTATATCTGCAATCAGTCTATTTAAACTATGAGCGGATCTGTTGTGAGATATGTCTGTGGCTGAGTGTGCCTCCAGTGAGACATCTACTCTCAATGTTTCGCTAGTCT